>VZRN01001088.1:473986-496768 GCA_013397935.1 Dasyornis broadbenti | reverse complement strand
TCCCCGGGCTGGGTCCCTCTCGCCCCGCGGCCCCCGCGCCGCTCCCCGGTGGCGCCCGGCGCCAGCTCTGATCTCACGGCGCACAAAGCGCCTTTCATCGCCCGGCCCCCCCCGGGCCAGCCGGCACAGGCACCCCCGGCCCCGCCGCTCCTCTCCCGGCTTCACCGCTTCCTTTGGTCCTCCTGAGCCCCGGCCCTTCGCTCCCGGACCCGTCGCGGCCCCCCGGCATCCCGGGGCACGGCCCGCCGTGACCCCTAAATGAGGGTGGGGGGACAGCGCCGGTGTCCCGGTGCCCCAACATCCCGACAAGGGGCGGGTGCATCCCCGGCTCGGCGACCGCGGCTTGGAGGCCCTGCGTGGGGGTGGGGGTGGTGGTGGGGATGNGATGGGGATGGGGATGGGGACGGGGACACTTCCTCTTCCCCACGTGATGATCCCGTGGGGCGCTGAACGCGGCCGCATCCCGGGCACACGAGCGGGTCACGGGCACGGCCGCTGACTGTCCCCTCTCTCCTTCCCAGTCGCTGCTTTTCCTGGGCTTGGTGGCCGCGGTGTGCCTCGGCCTCAACCTCGTCTTCCTGATCGTGTACCTGATCTGCCTGTGCTGCTGCAAGAGGGACCAGGACCCCGAGACCAAGCGGCCCCACTCGTGCTGTGTCACCTGGATGGCCGTCACCGCCGGGCTCATCTGCTGGTGAGGAGGGGAACAGGGTCCCGGTGCTGTCCCCCCCGTCACTGAGGGGACTCTGTGCTCCAGCCACGAGTCACTTTAATTAGATCTGTTCAATTAAATGTGCTCCTTCCCTGCCTCCTCCCGTGCAGCTGCTGGGGCAGCCCCAGGGACCAGCTGCAGGCCAGCCCCATCCCTGTCACGGCTGTGCCGCCTTCCCAGCTAATCCCGGGCGGGAGCAGGGCTGGTCACTAATCCCAGCCTGGAGCAGATGGCGGACGGCAGCGTGACCCAGCTGGCAGGTCTCTTGTGCCCGACCTTAATTGCAAGCACAACAATTAGACAAGGGGATGCTTCTTCACCCACCACCGCTCTGGTGACTTTCTGAGCCCACCTCGGTTCGGGGCACCCCATGGCTGGGAGGACCACCCAGCAGCCATCCCGAGTGTCCCCTGGGATTCCTGGCCCGTGGGGGCCTGGATGGGCCACGGGCCCCTTTGGCTGCCTGGCCACAACCCTGGCTCCAGACAAAGGGGCTGCTTTGCTGGGGTGGAGTGAGATGGCTGCCTGCGAGCCTCGCGTGGAGCAGGGAAACAGGGAAATGGGAAAGGGCACTAATGAGCTCAGCGTGCTCTCCCCAGCACCCCCACCACGGCAAGGGATCACTCTACAGCTCCTGGAGGCTTTGAACCCCCCAGCAGCCCATTGGTGGTTGTTCAAGGGCTAATGGTGGCCATTAGCGGGCCGGTGTCTCTCGGTTGTACCGGGCTCTGGTGAGCATCCATGCACTGGCCATATGTGGGCACATGCCCGGCCAGGACACAGCCACAGGCACCTGCCTTCTCGGGGCCAGCTCCGAGCTCCATCCCAGCTCTGTGAGGAGCTCTGCAGCATCTGCAGAGGGCTCACCTGGAGCCGCTTCAGCTCCCAGCTGAAGGTTTAATCGGCAGCCAGGGCGCTTCCAGTGGATTCCCCTAATCTGCTTGGCCCGGCAGCTCCGCCCTCAATCTCTCCGGGTGTGTCAGGAGGAGCTTCCGACCTGCCCTGTGTCCACAGAGCAGCTCCAGCTGTCCCCAGGCCCCTGTCACCAGCAGGAGCAGGTTCCCATCGTGGTGCTGTCCCTGTCCCACTCTTTGTCTCTGCCCTGCCATTGGTGGGCTGTTCCCCAAACCGGGGTGTTCCAGGGAGTGTCCCCTGCCCAGCCGGTGTCACAGGGTAAACGTGTCCCTCCCCTCTCACTGGGGTCCCCTCTCTGCCCACAGCGCGGCCGTTGGCATCGGCTTCTACGGGAACAGCGAGACCAACGATGGGGTTTTCCAGCTGCTCTACGCCCTGGACCACGCCAACCAGACCCTCACTGGCATTGACTCCCTGGTAGGGCCACAGCCCCTCCGTGTCCCCCAGGGTCCATCAGTCGCGTGTTCTGGGTTTGGTTAAAGCACCAGGGAGGGATGTCCAGCGGCTCTGGCCGAGCCCCCGGGGTGGCCCCGGTGCTGTGCCGAGCGCAGGAGGGTGACGTCACCACACAGAATGGGACCTTTGTGGCCCGGCAGGGCAGGGGGGGCTGTGGCGGAGCTGTTCTGAGGGATGGATCCAGCTCAGGCACAGCGGGTTGGGGTGGGACTGCTCTCCTGGAGAAAGAGCAACCCAGGGATGGGGCACACAGTTCTGCCAGGCTGGGGGGCTGGCTATTTTAGGGGGCTGACCATCCCGGGGACTGACCATCCTGGTGGCCGCAGGTTGCCAGCACCACGCTGCAGATGCAGGGAGGGCTGGAGCAACACCTGGCGCGGCTGAACGAGCTGCTGGCCTCGCGGGGGGATTACGTGCAGACCCTCAAGTTCACTCAGCAGCTGGCCGGCAGCATCGTCCTGCAGCTCCAGGGGCTGCCGGCCTGGCAGGGTGTCAGCGCTGACCTCACCGAGCTGTCGGGACAGGTCGCCTACGTCGAGTATTACCGGTGAGCTCGGGCGTTACCGGTGAGCAGGGCCGCGCTGGGGGTGTTCGGCGGGGCTGGGGAGGTGGCCTCGTGTGACAGAGCCTTCCTCTGCGCACAGGTGGTTGGCTTACCTGCTCTTCTTCATCCTCGTCCTCACCGTCTGCCTGCTGGCCTGCCTGGGGCTGGCCAAGCATTCCCGCTGCCTCCTGGTCATGTGAGTACCCTGGGGATGGCCTTGGGGGGCTCATGGGGACCCCCAGCCATGCTCCCCACTCGTGCTCCCCTCTCTCCCCACAGGATGCTGTGCTGTGGGCTGCTCATGCTCGTCCTCAGCTGGGCCTCCATGGCCGTGGACACGGCAGCCGCGGTGGTGAGTGGGGCAGGAGGGGAGGGAAGGGCTGCCTGGGTCCGTGCCGAGCACTGTGAGCACCGGTGATGTCCCTCTGTCCCTGCAGGGCACCAGCGACTTCTGTGTGGCCCCGGACAAGTTCATCATGAACCAGACGGATGATGAGATCAGCACAGGTGAGAGCTGGCCGGGAGGTCGGGCAGGACCCCAAAACCCAGCCAGGGGTCCGGTGCCCCCCGCTGCCACTGTCCACCCCAGCGCTCCCTGAGCCTCAGGATGCTCCTGCTGATGTCCCCGTTCTCCTTGCAGAGGTGGTTCATTATTACCTGTATTGTGACCAGAGCCTGAGCAGCCCCTTCCAGCAGGTACAGGGGGCCTGGACATCCCCCTTGGTGCTGCCTGAGGCTGGGGGTGGTTCTGGGGCTGGGGGTCTGTGACTGTCCCCCACGCTGCCCCGCAGGCTCTCACTGTGTTCCAGCGCTCGCTGACCACCATGCAGATCCAGATCCAGGGGCTCATCCAGTATGCGCTGCCCCTCTTCCCAACAGCTGAGGTACAGGAGGGGGGGAACCAGGGATCTCCACATCCCCCTCTGCTCCCCAGCCCTGTCTGACCCCACTTTTCCTGCAGAAAGACCTGCTGGGGGTCCAGCAGCTCCTCAACTCCTCGGAGACCAGCCTGCACCAGCTGACGGCCCTGCTGGACTGCCGGGGGTTGCACAAGGTGAGGAGTGCGTGACTGGGGCCAGCTCTGGTGTCTCCCTGCAGTGCCACCAGCGCTGCCCTGCTTATGTCCTGCCAGGATTACCTGGATGGCCTCATTGGGATCTGCTATGACGGCGTGGAGGGGCTGCTCTACCTGGGGCTCTTCTCCCTGCTGGCGGCCGCCGCCTTCTCCACCGTCATCTGTGCAGCCCCACGCGCCTGGAAGCAACTGGCTGGGCGGTGAGTGTGCCCAAAGACCCCTGCCCACAGCCCCCTGCCCTCACCGTGGGCACAGAGACCCCCACCTTTGGGACCCAGGGTGTGAGTACCAGCGCCTTGTCCCCACAGGGACCGGGACTACGACGACATGGACGAGGAGGACCCCTTCAACCCGCAGGCCCGGCGCATCGCCACCCACCGCCCGCCCCGGGGGCAGCTGCGCAGCTTCTGCAGCTACAGCAGCAGCCTGGGCAGCCAGAGCAGCCTCCATCCCCCGGCACAGACCGTGTCCAACGCCCCTGTCTCCGAGTACATGTGAGACCCCCGAGCGCCTGCCACGGGGAGGGAGCTGTGCTGGGGACAGGGGGTGACGGGGGTCTCACTGTGCCCCCCAGGAACCAGGCCGTGCTCTTCGGAGGGAACCCCCGCTACGAGAACGTGCCCCTCATCGGCAGAGGGTCTCCTCCCCCCACGGTACGGTGGGCGACCGAGGCCAGATCCTTGTGACACCCCGGGGGGGTCACCTTGGGGCCGCTCTGGGTCACTGAGAGCCCCTTGCCAGAGTGGGACAGGGATGGGAGATCCTGGTCCCTCCTGCCCTTGCAGAGGATGTGGTTCCCCTGCCGCCTCTAACCCAATTCCCAGCCACCCACGGGGAGAGTGGGCATAGCCACGTGCTCAGGAGTCCAAAATAACTCTCCCTTCCCTGTGTTTCCTCTCCATCCTGGCTCTCGGAGGACGCTCCTCGCAGTCTCTCCCTTCACGTTCCCATTTCCCTGCTCATTAATCCCTCCCTGTCTGGTATTGCTGCTTTATTTTTTATTCTTTGTCTTTTTTTTTTTGTCTTTTTTTTTTTTGTCTTTTTTTTTTGTGATTTCTTTTAATTTTTTGCATCCATTATTTTGGAGCTAAGTTGCCCATCAAGAGTAAGTTCAGCCACTTCCTTCTTCCTCCTTATCCCAGGGCAGCAGCCGGGTTCTCCCCTCCTCCCTTCCCTTTCCATGCCTCCCTCCATCCCCTTTTCCTGCTTGGCTTTTGGGATGCAGAGAGCTCAGGGAGGGGGGACAAAGGGCCACGTTTTGTCCCCAACCGTGTTCCAGGAGAATTTTCAGCTCCCACATGTTGGGATGCTGGTCCCCATCTCCATCCCTGGAGCAGTGAAACCTTTCCCAGTCAGAAAACAGCTCCAGGAATGCTGCCATGGCAGGAATACTGTGCTCCCCCCTCTTCCAGGGATGATTTTTTTCCATCAGGTGGAAGCCTGGATCCCATCTCACAGACCTGGCAGCTGGCAAGAGCCTCTTGCCGGGGGGGTACACAAGTGGGGGGATTAATTGGAGCGCTTCTCCCAGCCCTGAATAGTCTAATTTACCCAGGATTCAGATCCCTGAGGAAAGACTTTCCCAGTCCAGAATAACAAACTCAGAATAATCTTCCTTAATGCCTGGCTGGGGTGATCCTCCCTGCTGTGAAATCCTGGAGGAATGTGATCCTGGGGGGCTGGAGGCTTGGGCTCGCTGGTATCCCACAGGCAAATTTGGGATGGGTTTGCTGCCGGGCTGGAGCCAGGAAGGTGGAGGATGAACCTGGGAAGGAACAAAGCAGAGCTGGACAGGCTTGAATGGTCTTGGCTTGGGGCGGGTCTTGTCTCCCCCAGCCCTCAGAGAGGCTGCGAGCAGGGTCTGACCCTCTCCATGCCCACCTGGCAGATTAATTAGGGATTAATCTGCATGGGAACAATCCCAGGCACCTTTTGGGCGGCACAGGGGCTGGGTGGGCCGTTTTGGGGTGCTGACCCCCGTGTGTCCCCCAGTACTCCCCGAGCATGAGAGCCACGTACCTGGCGGTCACCGATGAGCACGTCCGGCACTGCGGCGACTTCCCGGCCTAGGAGGAGATTCCGCTCGGGAAACCAAAGACCCCTGGAGAACATGCGGTAGGAGACGCAGCGGGGGCTGGAGTACGAGCCCGGAGCCCCCCGGCACCCCCCTCCCCTCAGCAGCCCCCCGGACCCAAATCCTGCTGCCTTACGCGGTCCTGGGAGCACAGAGGGGCTGCTCCGGTGTCTCCTTTCCCTTTGCCACCTCGGGAATGTTCTGGAGCACAAATCCCGGGATGTGCTGCCCCCAGGTCTGGGCAGGGGCTCCTGTAGCAATGCAGCACCAACCACTAGTGATCCCAACCCCTTCCCAACGCCCCTTTGTGGCTGTTCCAGCTCGCCGTGGCCCCCTCGCTGCCCCCTGGCCAGAGCATTCCGAGGCTGGGCAATTACAGATGTTTGGGTCTTGCTGGTTTTCCTTTACTTTGCCCCTGGGATGTGGGAGGTGTCAGAGGTGCTGGCTCTGTGCTAGAGGGGGGTCACTGCAGTGGGGTTGGTAGTGGGTTTTTGAGTGGGTTTAAGCGCTTTTTTGCTCCTCAGGGCTGGTGTGGGCTGGGGCAGGCTCCCCTCCTCCTGCAGCCCTGGAGTGGTCACAAATCCCCTGGGAGAGGGACAGGAGCTACTGGGGCTTCCCTGGGGTGGATAAGGTGCCTGGGAAGGGACGACATAGACCTGCCACCCTTGGGGGTTCATCCAGCATTTCCAGGGCTCCAGGCTGAGGAGCTGGGAGTCCAGTATGGGCTGAACTTGTTCCTTTGGGACTGCTCTTCAGCACAGGGATCCCCAGGAAAGGCCCCTTCCCCCTGAAGCAGGGATGAAGCCCCTGCCCCATCCCACCCAGACCCCCAAAGTGTGTGGACAGGGCAGTGGGTGTTGCCCCACCGCAGGTCCAGGACATCCCCCTGACTCCCCCTTTTCATGTTTCCCGTGACTAGCATTCTTCCTGTTGGGGAAAATCCCAAGGGATCTTTTTTAATTTTTTTGGCTTTTAACGTTTCCATGTAACGGTACTGGTAGAAGAGCTGTTGTAACCGCATGTGAACTAACCGAAGGACTCCGGCTGGGAGCTGGAGTCCGGCTGGATTTGTATGTGCCCTTTTGGAGGGAAAAGATAATAAACACTTGGACTAAATTTATCTCCCCGGTGCGGGTTTTTTTTTGGGGGGGTGGGGTGGGGAATAATCGGGGGGAGGGGGGCGGCACTTTTGAGGCGACCTTCCCAACATGGCGGCCGTCACGTGACGCCCCGCGCCGCCATTGCGGAGAGGGCAGCGCCGGCCGGTGTCACGTGACAGCAGCGCCCTTGTCACGTGGGGGCTGCGCCGCTGTTGCCTGGCAACGGCCACGCGTCCCCGGTTAGGCCCCACCGGGAGCTGAACGGGACCAGGCCCCACCGGAGTCCCGGGGCCTCCGCGGGGTCCCTTGCCACCCTGTGCTCTTCATCACTCCGTTCCTGCATCTCAGCTCTGTTTTGGGGCTTCCTGAGGCTCCCGCTGCATTTTGGAGCCCCCCTGAAGCCCCCAGGCCCTCTCAAGGTCCTCCCACCCCAGGATCCTTGCTCACATTTGGGCTTCACTGAGGTTCCCATTCCCTCTTGGAACATTCCCGAGACTCCCACTGTCTTCTGGGGCTCCCTAAGTCCCCCACTCCCTTTTGGGGTCCTCCCTCTCCTTCTATGTTTGGGTCTCCCTGAGGCTGCCATTCCCTTTTGAGCCCTTTCATCCCTGAAACCCTTGCTCCTTCTTAGAGCTCCCTGAGATCCCACTCCCTTCCAGGACCATCTCTCTATCCCTGAGAACCCCACTCCCTTTCGGAGTCCTATCAGAGGCTCTCACTCTCTTTTGGAACGCTCTCTTCTTCCCTGAGGCTCCTGTTTCCTTTTAGGGTTCCCCAAGGCCCTCCATCCCTCTTGGAGCTCTCCATCCCTGAGGCCCCCACTCCTTTTTGAGGCTCCCTTAAGTGGACCCTCCATCCCCAAGCCTCGCAGTCTTTTCCATTCGCTCCCACCATGGAGATCAAGTTGGAGTACACACGGAAGCGCAGCGAGTTCGGGCGGCCCTGCAGCTTCTCAGACTGGGGGGCCGAGGTGACCGTGGACATCCCACCGGACCCCAGCCTGGCCGCTGACTTCATCCCTCAGGACCCCGTGGACTTCTGTGTGCAGCAGGGTCCTGTCATGGCCGTGCACGAGGTACGGGGACACCCCTTTATCCCAGGTGAACACAGAGCAGGAGGAGGGGACATCCCAGGATGTCAGCCACATGGAGGGCAGCTGGCCCGAGGGGACAAGGTGTGCCAGGCACCCTTTGGGCTCAGGACCTCTGACCCCTCCGTGTCCCCCATGCCCAGATGAACACAGAGCGGGCACAGGTGTCGATCCAGGGTGTGAACCATGTGGAGGGGGGGTGGCCCAAGCATGTCGACTACCAGAACTCAGAGCTGACCACCCGCTACCGGGAGGAGACGGAGAGGGAAGAGGTCTACACCAGGAGTGTCCAGCGCCTCAGCTCTGTAAGGCCCTGCCCTGATGCCCCCCAAAGCCTCTGAGCACCCCAGAGACACAGCCACGCTCTCCCTGCAGCTGATGGAGCACTACATCAGGCAGAACAACGCCATCGACATCTACGAGGAATATTTTGAGGAGGAAGAGGAGGAAGAGGAGCATCCCTCTGCCAAAACCATCACTGTCCTCAGGTGGCACAGCTGGGGGGGCTCACCAGAGCCACAGCAGGATCAAACCACCTTCAAAGGTGGAAAAACTTTAGGAGCTAAATTCCAGTGGGTTTGGGATGGTCGTGGTGCACTTTGTTGGTGGAGGGACCTGCTGAACCCTCCCTGCTCTATCATTCCAACCCTGCCCCTCACCCTGTCCAGTTGATTTGGGAATGGGAACCAGGGCAGACTCAGCTCTGAGCATCTCCTGACAGTGCTTTTGGATTTTCCTTATTTTTGGTGCTTCAAAGGTTAATTTCCACACCAGGGGTATTTAGGAGTCAGATCCAGTAAGATAATTGGATTTTTAGAAAGGTATGACTGGAAAGACGATGAAATCATCAACTCTTCTCCCCCCACCCAACCCCCGGGAGAATCATTTCCTGCACTCAAGGCTTGAGGCTGCAGATTGGTTTCATTGTGATTCCCACAATTCCCTTTGGGAGACATTAATCTCAAGGATTTGCAAACTGACCCCTCTTGGCTGATCTGTCACCCCAAAGGGACCCCAACACGACCAAGAGGATGGCCACGCACCTCTGCTGGCACCCCGACGCCAACAGGGCAGTGGCCGTGGCTTATTGCAGCCTGGACTTCCAGGACAGCAGGAAAGACATGAGCTTTGAATCCTACATCTGGGATCTGGGTAAGGGGAAGGGCAAAGCCACCAGTCGATACTGGAAGCACTTGTGTCTCAAAGAGCAGGATGAGGCCTTGCAGCACCTCGGGGAGGGTCAGTGCGGGGAGGCTCCCGCTTTGCCCACACAGCAGTGCAGAAATAGGGAGAAATGGGAGCTGGAAGGTGGGAAATAACCACTAAAATCCCACTACATGGCCCCAGAGCAATGACAGGCAGCAGAGCCTGGAGCCTCAGATGAAGTTCTTGTCTTGATGTGGCTCAATTGGGTCAATAATGGAAGAAAGAGGCAGCAGGACCCAAGGGTGAGACTTGCCCTGATCTGTCCAAGCCTCGCTCATGCCTGATATGCTTTGGAGTGAAAAGAACAAAGAAGAGGGGTGGGAATGCAGATTTGTGTGCTGGGGATCTATCCCCAGGTCAGATCCCAGTGACATGTGCACCTCATCCTGCACGGCTGTAGCAGGGAACTGGGGTGGGGGCAGCAGGGTGGGCAGGGGGCTGCGTCTGGGGGGCTGCATTCACCCTTTGCTCTTCTCTCTCCCTCCTTGGCAGAAAGCCCCTACAACCCAGAGCTCACCCTCAAGCCCTCGTCCCCTGTGGTGACCCTGGAGTACAATTCCAAGGACTGGCATCACGTGCTGGGAGGCTGCTACAATGGGCAGATAGGTGAGGGGGCTTTAATTCTGCACCAGCCTGGCTCCAGCACTGCTGCACTCCAGGTATGCCACGGCATCAGTGCTGTCACTGGGAGCCCTGGGATTTGCCTGGGGACAGGTGTGAGCTCACCTGAGCGGGTACCCGGGGAGGGGAGGACACCGTGCCTGGGAGCCCTTCACAGCACTCAGATGGGTGGGTGGGTGGAGGGATGGATCTGGGGGCTGAGCAGGGTGGATGCTGTGCTCTCACCTCTCCCGGATGATCTCCGGGAAGCACCGGGTGAGGTTTGCTCCCTGTTCCTACCTGGACAGTGGGGGAAACATGACAAGGTAAGGAGCTGGGCGAGAGCTTTTCTTTTCCTTCCCAGTGTTGTGGGACACCAGGAAAGGGGGGCTGCCCGTGGAGATGACGCCCATGGAATTCAGCCACAGGGAGCCTGTGTATGGAGCGTGCTGGCTGCCCTCCCGAACGGGCACCGAGTGCTTGTCAGCCTCCACTGATGGGCAGGTGAGGGGCCAGGGCAGGGGAGGGGCCAGGAGCTCCTGAGGGGACTTGAAAGAGCTTCCTGTGCCCACTCTGCCCCTCAGCAGCACAAGATCCAGCCCCCCCGGGGCAGCTGCCAGGGTCCAGGACTGCCAGCACCTTCAGCTGTGCTGGGAGCAGCCCCCACAGACCTTGCCACGCCTTGTCCCCTGCAGGTGCTGTGGTGGGACATCCGCAGCATGTCAGAGCCCAGCGAGAGGCTGATCTTGGACATCAGCCGCCAAGATCAGCTGAAGGACGCTCTGGGTGCCATCTCCCTGGAATTTGCAGCCAGCATGGTGAGTGTCCCGGTGCCCACCGCCCACACCCTGACCTGGGCAGGAGAGGGAGCCCAGCTGGGCACAGAGCAGTGCCTGGTCACTGGTCAGTACCTGTCAGTGCCTGGTCACTCCCATGGACACAGCCCAGGGCCAGGTGCCCTCAGAAGAACTGGGGGTTGATGTGCTCCAAAAATACAGGGTCTTGCTGGCATTTCAGTCTCTAAACCCCCAACGGTGGTGGGTCCCAGGGCTCTGGCTGCAGCAGGACCCTCCCGCTGCCCCCACACCATGGGGTCCATCCTGCTGACAGCTGCACCCTCCTGCTCTCACCCC
Organism: Dasyornis broadbenti; assembly: GCA_013397935.1. Lineage (NCBI taxonomy): Eukaryota > Metazoa > Chordata > Aves > Passeriformes > Dasyornithidae > Dasyornis > Dasyornis broadbenti. Next base: position 485,863 of record VZRN01001088.1, on the reverse strand, counting down.
CAGCCCACCAAGTTCCTGGTGGGCACAGAGCAGGGCGTCATCATCTCCTGCAACCGCGATGCCAAGACACCGCCCGACAAAATCGCCAACATCTTCAGGGGCCACATCGGGGCTGTCTACACCGTGACCAGGAACCCCTTCTTCCCCAAAGTCTTCCTGTCAGTCGGTGACTGGACTGCTCGGATCTGGACGGAGGAGCTGTCGGATTCGTCATCGATTATGGAGACCAAGTAGGTGTCAGGGAGCGTTTACTTGGCCAGAAATCATCCCCAGGGTGGCAGAGGGTGTTCAGGGCAGGTGGCAGGGGGGTCTGGTCAGCTCTGAGTGCTGGGACAGGCCAGTGGCTGAGGCAGGGCAGTGCCAACGTGGCTGAGGGGTAGCTCTGGGGCAGGTGCCACACTCCCTACGTGCTGGATGGGTGCTGGAGCCCCGTGAAGCCAGCCGTGTTCTTCATCACCAAGTCGGACGGGACCCTGGACATCTGGGACTTCCTCTTCCACCAGAAGGAGCCTTCCCTCAGCCTCAAGGTGGGTCCCCAGCACCTCTGGGACCCTCGCATCAGCCCAGGCCTGAGAGTCACCACCCACCTGTGCCCTGTCCCCAGGTGTCCAACGAACCCCTGCTCAGCCTGTGCTCGCAGGACAACGGGCGCATCATTGGCTGTGGCACCAGGCTGGGCACCGTGTCCCTCCTGGAGATCTCACCAGGGCTCTGCACCATGCGGAAGAACGAGAAGACCCTGACCTCCACCGTATGTGCCAGGTCCCAGCTGAGCCCCACACCCTGCCTGCAGCCCTGTGGTGTCCCCAGACACAGCACAGGGTCCCTGTGCCCCCCACATCCCACTGCAGATGTTCGAGCGGGAGGCGAGGCGGGAGAAGGTCCTGCAGGACAAACATCGGGAGCGGCTGCTGCGGTTGGAGGAGCGGGCACGGGCCAAGCCAGAGGAGCAGGAGGATGCGCAGGAGGTGTTCAAGCAGGCCCAAGCAGATTTCTTCTCCATCATCAAGGCTGAGAAGCGAAGGAGGGGCCAGGATGACCCCGGAGAGGTACTGGGGACAGGACAGTCTGGCCACCACAGCAGGGACCCCACCAAGGGCAGGGGACAGGGCCAACCTCTGTCTTTCAGGGTGAAGAGGGCAAGGCAGCTGCACAGTAGGAGAACCAGGAGGAAGAGGAGGAGGCTGCCAAGGTCAGTGTGCTCCAGCTGCACCTTCCTTTCCCCTCCGTGCCAGAGCTGCTGCAGGGATGAGGAGATGGTCCCTGAGCTGGGCAGCTCTCCTGAGCTCTCTGCCCTTGTGGGGTGGCAAGTGGGGGGCCCTGCGCAGCTCCCTGACCCCACAGCTGCTCTCTGGCCTTTGCATCCTGATTTTCTTTGATGTGAGTAAACCAGTGCTTTCCACGTCATAGATCCTCTTTTGTCACAGCAGGGTCGAGCAGAGGGTGGGAAAGTCACGTCCTCCTGCTCCTTGTGCCCCTTTCTTGAGCCCCAACACTCAAAGCCGGTGGCTGAGCCCAGCCAAGCACCCACAGCAGCACAGGGTGTCCCTCAGTGTCCCTAGCCCATGAAGCAGGGCACAGCAGGGTGGCACCAGGGGGGTCCTAGTCTCCTTCAGGCCCCCTCCCAGCTGGAGAGCCCGGAGCTGGGTTATCAGTCCTGGGTAAACACAGCCCTGCTGGTAGCACCCAGCAGCTGCCCCCACTGCCCTTAATTAATCATTAACAAGCTGCCAGCAGCGCTGTCACAGCGATGGGGACATCACACAGGTGGCTCCCTGTGCGCTGAGGGGGAGCCCCCGAGCAGGACCCTTCCCCAGGCTCTGCACGGGGGCCGCACCCACCCGTTGGGTGAGTGATGCCAGGACGGGGTTCAGGGGCCATTGCCCCTCCCTGCACCCCAACCCAACCCAGGTGGTGCTCCTGTGCCCCTTCCCCAGGCACTGCAGTCCCAGCTGTGCCTCTCCTGAGTGCCTGTGCAGCACCCCGTGCCAGCCCTGCCAGGGCCAGCTCTTTCCATGCCAAACCCATCCCTGCCAGGGACCCACATCCCCACAGGGAAATGCATCCATGCCTGGATGGGTGTTTTCCTTCCCCGGGGTTCCATTAAAAGGAGCTGAGCTTGGGAGCAGCGTCACCCCAAAGATGCCCCACACATCCCACACTCATTTTCTGCTTTATTAGGAAGGGGGTGGGGGTGCCTGGACAGGGATGGGGCAGCTGCCACTGCCAGTGGGGACAGTGCCCCCCACCCTCACCCCCAACCTGGGCAGCTCCGTTTGCCCCCAAGCTGGACCCAGCTGCCCACACAGAGGGACCCCAGTGCTGCCTCACAGGAAGGATGGGCTGTCCCTGTCCCCACCCCCGCATCTGTTGGGGTCTGTGATGTGTCTGTGGGCTGCACATTTCACTCCTGCACCCTCCACACGGGTCTGGGGCACTCTTAGCATCCTCCATCCCCAGGGACAGCGATGGAGACAGGACGTGGCAGGGGAACACTCAGGGAGGGGTGGGCAGTGCAGAGCACAGTCCAGGAGCCCCTCAGGGTGGGGACCCCCATCTACCTACAGGACCAAGCATTCCCTCCACAGAGCTGGGGCTGGCATGGCAGGACCTGGCTGTGCCTCGTTACTTCTTTGCCTTGATGAGGGAGTGGTAGACGGGCTTGATGATGATGTGGAGGTGCAGGGAGTTGTCGATGAGGTACTCGGAGGTGCGTTTCTGCAGATCGGCGTGCGCCAGGAAATCTGCCGCCTCGTCCGAGCTCTGGTGGAAGCTGTAGGCGTGCTTGACCAGCACACGGCCCTGCTGCCGCACGCCCACCAGCACCGTTTTCTGGAAGCTGACGCCGGCGAAGTCGGGGCTGCTCATGGCCGGGGTGATGACGAGGCGCGGGCGCCCGTCCTCGATGCGCACGGGCTGGATGGCGCCCGCCACCGAGTCCGAGTACACGGGGCGCAGGCTGACGGGCAGCCAGCGCGGCGAGAACAGCACGTTCCAGGTCACCCTCTTGCCGGCGTCGTGGCTGCTGGGCCCCAGCTGGGTCTGGAAGCTGGTGCTGCGGTCGTCCCGCGCCGGGTTGGTGATGACCCACTGGGAGCCCCAGCTGGGCGCGAGGTAGTTGCGGGGCAGGAACATGCTGCAGTTGACGTCGAAGTACTTGGCGAAGTGGAGCGGAGAGGCGGCGTGGAACTGGAAAGCCTGGAAGAGCAGGTCCTGCACCGCGCTGCGGTGCCGCGCCAGCACCGCCGACTGTGCCTGCAGCCGGAACAGCTGGTTGGGGGCGATCATGGGGTAGCGGATGGCACGCAGCACCCGCTCGGCCACGGGCGCCTCGGGCTGCCGGCGGCTCAGCCAGCCCTCCACGGCGGTGTAGAGCTCCAGCTCGCTGTGCAGCACCAGGTCGGAGCGCTCCAGCAGCAGCAGCAGCAGCTCCACGCTCACCGAGCCCCACTCGGCGCTGCCCAGCACCGCCGACAGGTTCCAGGCCAGGAACTGGAGGCAGCTCTCCTGCAGCGCCACGTCCCCGACGCGCACGGCGTAGTGGTACCAGCCCACCACGTGGCCCTGGCTCGACTCGCTGGCCAGGTGGGTCCTCATGTATTCGGCCACGCCGCGCTGCAGCCCCCAGACGCGGTACTTGCTGGCCAGCTGGTGCATGGGGATGGCCTGGTGCAGCAGGATGGACACCCCCCCGCAGTACAGGTACCTGGGGCAGAGCGTGGGGTGGTGACACTGGAGATGCCCATCCCTGGCAGCTCAGTTCCCAGGGGAGCAGCCTCTGCTCTGGGCTGCGCCCCTACGAGTGTTCCTATCCCAAGGGGTCCCCAGGGTTCCCTGGGCAGCATCTCCCCTCCAGGCTGCATCCCGTGTGGTCCCCAGGGAAGTCTCTCCCCTCTTAGGATGCTTCCCTCTGGATGTTCCCTTCATGTGGGGTCCTCACGGTACCCAGGGGAGTATCCTTCCTCCTGGGCTGAATCCCTCCCAAAACGCACATCCCACGAGGTCCCTGTGGTTCCCAAGGGAACACCTCCCTTCCTTGGCTGCATCCCTCTGGGCATCCCCATCCCGTGGGGTTCCCCATGATCCCCAGGAGAGCTGCATCCTCCTGACATCCCCATCCCACAGGGTCCCCACGCACCTGATGAACTTCTCGAAGAGTGCGGCGGTCTCGGGCGGCTCATGCAGGGTCACGACGCTCTGGTTGCGCAGGAGGCTCTCGAAGACCTCGCTCTGGAGGCTCAGCAGCAGCTGGTGTGTGTGGAACACCTTGGCCTCGTCGGAGGCGGCCGAGCGGACCCGCAGCACCGAGTCGCTGCCGTTGCCGTTCTGCAGCAGCTCCTGCAGCCGCTGCAGCAGCGTCAGCGAGTGGTTGATGGTGGCCGCCGTGGAGTCCCCGCTGAAGTCGGCCTTTTGGGCTGGGGGGAGATGGGACCATTCCAGTGCTGCACCCCGGTCCCAGGCACTGAGGTGGGCTGGGGTTACTGGGGAGCTGTGCACTTCCTCCCTCCGCTCCCCCAGTGCCAAAGGGCTGCAGGTGCCAAGGGGGTGTGGGGGGACAAAAGTCATGGGGACATTTGTGTCTCTGAGAGCCAAAAAACTGCCTTTCTGCAGCAGAAGGGCTGAGACCACCATGTCCCTGGTTGGGTGTGCTGGGAAATGGCCGGGTGCCGGCGGCACTGGCTCTCAGCCCGGTCTGCCCGTCCTGATCCCGTCCCCGCTACGGGCAGAGCAAGCCCAGGGCATTGCCCCGATCTCCCGCATCCCGCGTGGACACACGAGGGGACAGAGAGCCCGTGCGTGTGGGGAGCCAGGCACACTCTGCCTGGAGGACGCAGAGCCTGGAGACGCTGGCTGCCCTGGTGTCACGGCAGGTCTGTGCTGGGATCCCAACAGGGACTGGAGAGGGAACTGGGAATGTGGGACAGGGGTCTCTATGCTCCTGTGGGCACAGGGATCCTTCCTTCCTTCCTCCCCTCTTCTCCCTCCTGGCACCACTCCCACCCGCTTCGCAGAGCATCCTTTCCCCAGGAGGAATTTGGCCCCGTCTGTCTCAAATCCATCTTGCTTCTCAAATCCCGTCTTGCCGACGGATTACCCTTCCCAGCGCCGGCTTAAGGCAGGGGATGGGAAAGGGGAGCAGGCGCCCTGTACCTCGCGGTGCTGGACTTCTCTGCCCGCGGCACCGAACCCTTCCCCAGATACCAGCGAGCACAACCCAGCTCCGAGAGTGCAGCACAGCCAGGAGTCACTTCATCCCTCCCCGGCGCCCCGACGGCAGCCAGAGAGACGTGCTCGGTTCTCCATCAGCCACCGAGCCGCGCCCCGGCACCCGGCGAGGGCAGCGGCACCCACGGCTCGGGGACCCTCCGCGCCTGCCCCCGCCACGGCCGCCCTTACCGGCTTGCACGGTGAGGAGGAGGAGGAGGAAGGCGGTGGCACAGCCCCAGCGGCGGGTGGCCACGGGCCGGGTGCCCGTCAGCCTGGCCATGGCGTCGCAGGCGCATCTGCCGGGAGCGGCACACGCTGCGCGCCCGGGGCTTATGTAGGCCACGCGCCCTCCCGGCCCGCGCGCCCGCGCCGCCGCATCGATTGGTGGAAACTGGGACCGGCCGTTGCCAAGGGAACCGCTCCCAGCCTCCTGCATCCCACCCTGACCCCCAGCCCCGCACCCCGGGGTGCTGTGGCGGGGTGGGCCCCGCTGGGCGGTGGTGCGGGGACGTCGCCGTGTGGCACCTGAGGCTGGCACCGCCGCGCCGGAGCCCCGCGCGTGGCCGCGGCCCTTTGTGCCGGGGTCTTTGCATTCAGGGCACAGCTCCGTGGCCTCCCGCTCCCCCCGGCTCATGGGTATTCATGCCGGCAGCAGCCCATCACCATGGCATCCGCGCTGCCGGCAGGAACTGCCTGCCCTTTTCCCAGCCTTTGCAGCCAAGAGGCCGCCCGTGCGCCCTGTGCGGCCTCCCTGGCCCCCCGCCCGCCCCGACACCTCTTGGGGTGTTTCACCATGGGCCTGGGGTGCCCCCAAAGCCCAGGGGCCACAGGCGCAGGCTGCGGGTAGTGCTGGGTGAGCAGGGGAAGAGCAGCGGGATGTCAGCCAAGCGGTGTCAACCCCACTTTGGCTGCGGCCCCGGCGGCACCGTGGGGAGCCTGCCCGCGGTACCGAGAGGTGACACTGCGGGGTGACTGTGCCCTGTTGTGCACCCCAGCACCCCAGGGGACACCGTGACGTGGCCTTGGCATGGGGAATGCGGTGGTCAGGGGGCTCCGTGCCGGACCAGGGGCTTGAGCTGGGAGGGGCTGCTCAGCCCATCCGTCCCTTGGCATCAGCTTGCCCGGCACTGGCGCCATGCCGCCGGTGCTGTCGCATGGCCGGGGGTCCTGTGGTGCTGGCGGGGCCTTCTGAGGACAGGTTTGGGCTCACGTGAGTCACGGGGCTGAGGAGCCCCGTCCCCTGCACAGCAGAGTTAGAACAGGGGCTTAGACACGGTGTCCAGATGTTGAGCATGGGCAGATGTTGCTGCAGCTGCCGAGGGGGTGGCATCACCATCTGTCCCTGACCTATGGGCGGGGGGACTAAAGACAAGCCACCAGCCACCCCCATGCCACGCTGCTGGGGCTCCCTGGCCCTTGCAGGGACGGGCAGGTGGGCGATGCTCAAGCCCTCTGTCCCCACAGGGCAGGCGACCCCACAATCACGGTGCCAGCAGAGCGCCCAGCCCGGGCAGGTGTCCCTGCACTGCGGGGGCGTGGGGGACGGGGCCCCGGCCAGTGCACAGCCGGTTCACGGCTCACCGCGTCCTCCGACGCCTCATTTCACAACCCGCCCGACAAACAACAGCTTGCGGGAGCTTGTGCCCGGCGCGCCGCCGGCACCGCGCCAGCCCGGGTGGCACCCACAGCTCAGGGACCCCCTCGTCCCCCGCGGAGCATCGGCTGCTCACGGGGGCGAGGTGGCCATGGGGTGACACGGGGGACCGCTGCAGGTCACCAGGGGACAGGGTGACATCCCCCAGCCCGCGCTGAGGTGAGGGAGCAGCTGTGCTGGCCCGGAGATTGCGGCTGAGGCGGCGCGGGGCTGGCTCACCATAGCGACCTGTGCCAGGCAGCAGTGCCAGGGCATCGCCCCGCGGGCTGGGGGGACCCTGGAGAGACGGAGGTAGACCCAGGGACCGGCAGGGGACATCAGCCTGCCCACCCCTCCCTATGCTGCTGGGGAAACTGAGGCACGGGCACTGTGTCCTGGCAGTGGGCACTCCGGAACAGCCAGGGCAGAGCTCAGCAGGGACACGCAAGCAGCACACGCGGATTCCCACTCGTGTGCACAGTCACACGTCACACCCCGTCCACACCCGCTCCTCAGTGTCCCCCGAGGTGGCGGCAGACCCAGCTGCCCCCTTGCCCCCCGTAGCACCATCCCTGTGGCTCTGGGGTGGGGACGAGCTCTGTCACGGTCACTCGGAGCTTCCCAGTGACCCCTTCCCTGGCCCCCGCGGGAGCCGCCGGGCCCCGTGACGTCCCTGTGCCCCGCCAGCCCAGCCCGCGGCTCTGCCCGTGGCTCTGCCCACGGCGCTCTCCCTCCGCCCCGTGTCCCGCGCCCCGGAGGCTGTGCTATGCTGCGGGTGCCAGCGGGGACAGGGACACCGGCAGGGACACGGACACCAGTGCGGACACAGACACCGGAGAGGACACGGACACCAGCGGCAACACGGACAGAGACACAGACACGGACACCGGTGTGACCGTGGAAAACACCGGGCCCAGGGAAGGTGGCACTGCACTCCCGGCGGGTGGCACTGGGGCCACCCAGGTGAGAACCCCTGTCACGCAGGGTTTGGGGAGCGGGACCCCGGGCAGGAGGAGCAAAAGGGGTGCCCAGAGACAACCCGTCTCCCCAGCAGCGCAAAAGGGATCCGGGCTGGGAAAGGGTTAAGGCGCTCCCGCCGTGGCTTCAGCCGATCGATGCCCCAGTTCCGCGGGGGACGTGGGACCTCCTGCTGATGAACCGGAGCTAATTTGCAGTTAATTGGCACCCCTCCGCTCTCCCATCCTCCCCCCTGCATTTCCCTCGGGCTCCGCTCAGGATCTCTGCTTGGGTCCGGCCGGAAGTTCCAGGGTCGGGGAGGTGGGACCCCCGCCATCCCACACACACTTCGGGCATTGCTGGGCGAGCAGATCCATAACTGGGGGTCCCGGAACGGAGGAGAGAAGTGACCGGTCCGGCCCCGGAGCTACCGGATGTCTGCAGTGTCTGAGACAAGGGGAATTTGGGGTGCCCCTGGGGCCAGGGTCAGACTGGGAGCGGAGTTGTGCCCCGTTCCCCCTTCCGTGAGCGCAGGACTCCCCTTTGCACCCCGTACCCCTCCATCCTGAAACAATCCCTTCAAAGAGCACCCCAAAAGCCCCGATCCCAGGACCCCCGTGCACCCCAAATGCCCCGATCCCAGGGCTCGCCATCATCCCGCACCCCCCTGGGCCCCCCTGCACTCCACAAGCCCCGATCCCAGCACCCCCCATCATCCCGCACCCTCCGCCGGCGCTGGGGCGCGGGGGTTGCCGGTCCCCCGGGGATGCAAATTTGGGGGGGATTCTGACCAATCAGAACGCAGCGCTCAGCTCCGGCCTCACCTGGCGAACCCCGCTCGGATTGGGTGGGGCCTGGCTCCCCCGAGCCAATAGGAGCGCAGAGATCGGCAGGGGGTGGAGCCGCCCTGGTTATGAATGGGCGAGGGCAGCGTGGGCACGATCCGGGCGTGGGGAGAGGGCAGAGGGATCGGGCGGGGATAGGGCACGGATAGGGCAGAGATAGGGATGCGGATACGGATAAGGATGCGGATACGGGCGGGGATGCGGGCAGGGCCGCTGCCAGGCTCCTCCAGCCCCGCTGCCTCAGCCCGATGAGCTGGAAAAGGACCCAGCTGGCAGCCTGGAGATGGCCAGCCCATCTTTGGCACCACCGGGACTCCCCATTGGCACCTCTGGGTCCTCTCTGCCATCACTGGGACCCGGCGGGTGGCACCCAGCCCGGGCTGGGGGCCAGAGCCTCCCTCTGCTGGCAGCTGCCCAAGAACACGGTGTTTTAATCCGGTTTTCTACAAAAATGGACCTGAGGGATAAAGAGGGAGCAGCTCTGGCAGCGGGGGCTCTGCTGGGACATGGCACAAGGCGCTTGGGGTGCATTGGCTCCCATGGGTGCAGCAGCCCCGGGTCTGCCTGCAACTGCGCTTTTTGGAGCTGCCCACTGCCCACGGATGCTACAGGGCAGGGACCTGGGATCCAGCCCAAGTGGGGACTCCCAGGTGATGGTCCCTGTCCCCAAGCCCCCAGTGGCATGTCACAGCTGACCTCCCGCCCAGGTGCCATCAGGACCCTCATCCTGCTGGTGCTCCTGTCTCCCCTCAGAGCCGATCTGTGGTGGAACATGACAGTCCCAGTGCTCAACAGCACAGCAGTGTCGTGGGCACAGCCAGACCTGGAGCCAGGGCCGGAGCTGGAGCAGTCACCCTGCCTGGTCGGCATCATCCCCATCGTGTATTACAGCATCCTGCTGGGGCTGGGGCTGCCAGGTGAGAGTGCTAAGGGAGCTGGGGGGCTGTTGAAAGAAAGTTCTCGGGATGGAGGGACCCAACCTGCTCCCCCCAGCCTCGGATCTGGCCCTGGTGCCTGGCTGTGCCGCCCAGCCCCAGGGCAGGTGCCACCGCCACAGGGACAGATGGTATTGGCATTGCTTGGGCTGACACACGGAAGAGATTAATCAGCGCAGCAAATCCCCACAGCATCGGGATATTTATAGCTGCCCCCAGCTGGAGCTTGGGCACCCCCAGGGTCCCAGGTGCTGCGGGGGGGCTGTGAGCCCCTGGCTGTCACCTCCACCCATCGCTCCCCTCCCTCCAGTGAACATCCTGACCGCCGTGGCCCTGTCCCGCCTGGCCACCAGGACCAAGAAGTCATCGTACTGGTACCTACTGGCCCTGACCACCTCCGACATCCTCACCCAGGTCTTCATCATCTTCGTGGGCTTCATCCTGCAGACGGCCATCCTGGCGCGGGCGGTGCCCAGCGCCTTCATCCACACCGTCAACGTGCTGGAGTTCACGGCCAACCACGCCTCCACCTGGGTCACCGTCCTGCTGACCGTGGACCGCTACGTGGCCCTGTGCCACCCGCTGCGCTACCGCACCGTGTCCTACCCGCGACGCACCCGCAAGATCATCGCGGCCGTCTTCGCCGCGGCGCTGGCCACCGGCATCCCCTTCTACTGGTGGCTGGACGTGTGGCGTGACGCCGACCCCCCCACAGCGCTGGACACGGTGCTCAAGTGGCTGCACTGCGTCACCATCTACTTCCTGCCCTGCAGCATCTTCCTGGCCACCAACTCCATCATCATCCGCAAGCTGAAGAGGCGGAGGCGCGCGGGGGGTGGCAAGACCACGGCCCTTCTGCTGGCCGTCACCACCGTCTTTGTGGTGCTCTGGGCTCCCCGGACGATCGTCATGATGTGCCACCTCTACGTGGCCTCAGTCAGGAGGGACTGGCGCATGCACCTGGCCTTGGACATCGCCAACATGGTGGCCATGCTCAACACCTCCCTCAACTTCTTCCTCTACTGCTTTGTCAGCCAGACCTTCCGCCGCACCGTGGGCGAGGTGCTGCGGGGACAGCCCCGGCACGGACCCCGCCAGGGCAGCGGCTACTTCCCACCCCCGGCCCCGAAACCACTGAAGCTGCTGGGCAGTACCGCACTCTGAGTTGGGGCAGCGCCCAGACAGTGGTCCTGGTGCCCACTGAGCCCCACACATCCCACAGGGAGCCAGGGACACCCTGCCATGGGGACACCCACCCTCCACAGAGCCGGAGTTAATGCTACTGGTGGTGGCAGAAGGAGGTGGTTGTGCCCAGACACTCTTCTGGGGACATCGTGGTGCCTGCCTGGCAGCAGCACTCCAGGACTGGCTGCTCGGCCCTGCCCGTGCTCAGCCCCTCATGCAACATTGGAACTCATTCAGCGAACTCCTCCAGGGAGCTCCTCCAGGACATGCCCCAGCTCGGCGGCACCGAGGGTCCTGGGGAGCTCAGGAGCTGACATGGTGAGGGGTGGTGGGCACGAGTGAGGTCCTGATGCCCGCTGGGTGCCACTCCATAAACTGCCGTGCTGAGACCGAAACTCCGCCTAGGTCCGGCTCCCTGCGGGTGGCTGGAACGGGGGCACCCTGCAGCAGCACCTCTGGCACAGGGACCCTCTGCCCTGCCCACCGCCGTGCCCCTGCCCTGCTGCCCGGCGAGTGCTGGAGGGAGCACCCACAGGGTCTGGTGTCCCCAGCAGTGGGGTGTGGACACATGGTAAGATCCCAGCTCCTGGCCCCCATCGATCCCCGTGCAGCAGCCAGGCTGCAGCATCTTCCACCTGCTGCAGGGGTGGGGGTCACGATGCCCCCCTACAGAGGGAGCACCCAGTGCTGCCCTCCCGATTACACCAGTGCCAGACTGGTGTGACGCTGAGCGAACTGCCGTGCCGTGCCAGCCTGCCAGCAGAGGGCAGGGATGGGACGCTGTGGAGCTGGCACGCCCAGCCCCCCAGACCGGCCCTGTCGCCACCCTAATTCCCCGTAAGGTCCTTAGTGTAATCCCCCAGAACAGTCCAGCCTTTCCGCTCGGATTCCCGAGACGGGGCAGGGCAGACGCAGGGTGTGTCCGGCGGGGATCAGGGCCTCAGCTGGCTCCTGGCAGGGCACAGAGACACCCCCAAACCCCACCGGACCCCCTGCCCACACCCCGAGCCCTGGCTGTGCCCACACCGGGGTGGGATGGGGCTCAGCCTTTGCCCCCGGGGTGTGGGGTTGACCCACACGGACCCGCCGTGCCGCTGCACCCGCATCATTGCCC
>VZRN01001088.1:444547-458031 GCA_013397935.1 Dasyornis broadbenti | reverse complement strand
GGTCCCGGGAGGCGGCGGGCCGGGCCGGGAGGAGCCGGGAAGGGCCGGGAAGGGCCGGGAAGGGCCAGGAGAAGCGGAGCGCGACGGGCCGGACCGGGCCGTGTCTGTGCGGCGCGGCGAGCCCCGGGCCCGCGGGCAGCGCCATGGCCGAGACGATTGTGAGTGCGGCCGGGGGAGGGGCGATGAGGCAGCAGATTCCTGTGGGGCCGGGACGGGGCACCGGGACGGGGGGCTGGGGCCGCGGCCGGCGGTGTCCGGGCCGGGCAGCCCCCCAAACGGCGCCGCGGGCGGGTCCTCTGTGGTTTTCCCCCCGGGGGTCGGGGCCGTGACCCCGCGGTGCCGCTCAGCCCCGGGCGGGGAGCTCGGGAGAGGGTGGAGAAGGGGCTGCTCCGTCCGGTGAAAGGCTCCCGGGCCCGTCCCAGCGGGCTTGTGCCCGGGAGGGAAGTTGGGAGAGTGGAAAGGGGCTCTTGCGGGGTGACGGCGGGACACGGGCAGCTCCCCTTGTCCCCTCCCGTGTCTCTCCCTTGCCCGTGTCCCCCTTCCCACACACGGCACCCTCTGCCCGTGTCACACAGCAGCAGCTGAGCGTCTCGTTTGGAACAACTCGGGTCCCTCCGCTGCCCCTCAACACTCCAGGGACACCGATAATTACATTTATCCCTTCCCTGCCTGTACCCGGAGTATTCCCCTGGCCTTTTCCCCCCCAGATCTGCCAGCTGTTGCCATCCAGCAGCTCGGGTTTCTCGGGAGCACCTGGAGCCCCGTGTCTCTCCCCACTTTCTCATTGCCAGGGCGCAGCCACGACCAGTGCAGTGCCCAGTAACACCAGTTGGGCCGGTGCCTGTGTGAATAACTCGCCCTTGGAAGCTCTGATCCACCCTCCTGAAGGTCTAATTCTATCTCCGAGGTCACAGCTTTGGCTAAAGGTGTTTTCCTTGGAGTCAACTCCTGCCAAGAGCCCAGAGCATTGGAATGATTCCCCCCATGCTCGCAGACATCACCCAGTGCTGCCCCAAGTGTTTCCAAGCCCTGTGGAAGAGAGAAACAAGAGGGAGGAGCGGGGGAATGTCAGGCTGGGGGCTCAGGGTGGGCCTTGTCCCCCCTCCCTGACTCTGTGTCCTCTCATTCCCAGATTATCCGCGTGCAGTCACCGGAGGGAGTGAAGAGAATCACGGCCACGAAGAGAGAAACGGTGGCAACGTTCCTCAAAAAGGTACCCCAGGATCCACTGTGCCTTCCCATGGGATGGGACAGAGCTCCTGTGGCTCTGTCCCGTGGGAGATCCCTGCTGAACCTCGCTGGCAGCAGCAAGGGACAGCATTCCGTGTGGGAAAACACACTTTGATTGGTGTAGCTTCTGCTGGTCCAGAGGAAAAATAACAAATCTAAAAATAAAACTGCCTCAGTTTCTCCATTGGGGTTCCCTGGGAAGGACCCTTTCTAGGGTTCTCCCAAAGAAGTGGCAGCTGGGAAGCAGAAGGGGAGCTGTGGGATGGTCTAACCTGCTGCTCCAGGCGGGATCCAGACCTGGCTCAGCTGCTGGATTTGAGCTTGGAATATCGTTTGGATGTGCTGTGTGTGCCCTTGGTTTTCCAGTATGGATTTGGAGAGAGGAAGGGAGGGATTGAGTGAGATCTCAGGAGCCCCTGGGCTCCCCTGGGGAGGATTCCCACCCCGGGTTGACGGGAGCACGCTGGGTGGGAGCTCTCAGGATGGGTCTGGCTCTGCTGTGATGCAGCTGCTCTGTGTTCTTTAGGAGTGAGCAGTTCTCCATTTGCTTCCCTCCTGGAACTCCTCTGGAAGCCTCGGACTGGGGGTTCTTTGCCCCATGACGTGTATTCCCAAAGGGCCGGGCACGTTCCTGTTCCCTGTGAGAGGGAAGGGAATGGGAGCAGGTGGAAACCTTCCCTTTGTGACTCATGGGCTTTGTTTGGAGCTGTGTCCTAGACACGACAGCATTCCCTGACAGCATTCCCACCTGGCCAGGAGAAATCCCGATGTTTCTCAGCGCTGGCTCAGGGACACTCCCTGCAGCCTCCGAGCAGCCCCAGCCAAGGGAAGAGGAGCTCCCAGGATCTCTGGAGCCAGTGCAGAACGAGCTGCTGCTTTCCAGGGCTCAGGTTACCCGAGGGAACAATCAGGCTGGAAAACACTTCCTGCCAGGAAAAAAGCACCTGGAATTGCCTGTTGTTCTGGGGAGAGCTCTGTCCTCTGGCTGAGCTGGAGACAAGGCGTGTTTGGGTTTATTTCCTGCTGCAGGGTTTGCTCGGAAGAGAAAAGTGGCAAATTTCCCCAGCTGAGGTCTGTGTTTTATCTAAATCCAGGTCTCTCCTACCTGTGCTGTGGATTTTAATGCTGGAATGTTCACCCAGGGGGTGGGTTTGGTGTTTAGGGGGGACAGCTGTAATTGGAGAGGTATCACATTGCAGCTTCCGTACTGGGAATTAACCTGGATCTGCTCCCGGAGCGTTCAAAGAATGAGGGGCTGGGGGATCTTCCCCGTCTCCTGTGGGACATCCCGGGGAAAAGCACCAAGAGAAGTCACTCTGGGTGTGCTGAGGGTGGAATCAAGTCAGGAATCAGCTCAAACCTGTTGTTTATGTGCTGTGGGATTTGTCTGCCCCCAGAAATGGAATTCTGTGGCCTGAGGAGCCGGAGCTGATCCCTGTGAAAGGGTCCCATTCACGGGGATCACTCGGTGCTGCAAGTCACAGCCGAGCTGATGGGGAAAAACTGCATTTCACGGCTTTGCTCATGTGACAGCTCTTTGTGGCTCATCAGATTTGTCCTGTGGGCAGGATGCTGTCCCTGACTCCGACTAAAGCCACGGGGATTGTTTTTATTAATGAAAATAAAGGCCTTTCGCTTCAGAATTTAGGGCAAAACCTGTCAAATAGGCAAACTTTAAACACCACTTTTAAACTGATGGAGTTCTCAAGTGGCCGAATGTGCAAATTATTTTTGCTGGGAAGAGGTGTTGGAGTGATTCCAAGAAAATCAGCCTTAACCTGAGCTGGGAAAACCTGCCTGTTGTGGGGGGAATTTCATGGGAGAGAGGAGAAAAGTGGGGAAAACTGGACAGAACAGCAGGAAGAGGTCGAGTGAAGCAGCTGGGAGGTGGGAGTGGAGCTGAGGGCAAAAGATCCGCAGAGGTGAAGGTGTGGATTGTGGAATTCTGGTCACAGGAGGGTGGGAATGACCTGGTGCTGTGTGCTGGTGCAACTGGAGCAAGAAAACTGGGATAATGGAGAAGTTTCCCCCTCCAGTCATGCAGTGCTTGCCTGGCTGCAGCTGAAACTCTGCATTTGTGTTGTGTGAGGCAGAGACAGTTCTGGTGAAGTTGTTTAAGCTCCTGTTTTAATCCATGCTTGTGTTTCCAGGTGTTTCCATCTCCGTTATCCCGAGCTCAGGAATGGGGGTGAATTGAGCCGAATTTCTGCAGCAGAAGTTCCCTGGGAATAGCTCTGGCTCTGAGCCCCTTCCGTGGGCACCTCACACCTTGTCCTCTTCCCTGTGTTTCAGGTGGCAAAGGAATTTGGCTTCAGGAATAATGGATTTTCCGTGTACACCAACCGGAACAGGACCGGGGAGATCACGGCGACGCAGAACAAATCCCTCAACCTGCTCAAGATCAAGTGAGTCCTCGCGGGGAGAGGGCTCTGCTTGGAGCTTCCAAAATGGGAAAAAATCACATCCCAGGAGTCCCCAGCTGCCAGGGTCTCTCCTGGGGATTGGGGAGGGAGGGAGGGCCTTGGTGGCTGTGCTGGAATCGGGGGTCACAGGGACACGGGAGAGGTGGTGGCTGTTCCTTGGGTCACTCCTTGGGGTGTGTTTGCTGTGGGAAGGCTTCATCCCAGCTTTCCCTCCCTAATCCCTGCTTTCACCTCTTCATCCCAGCTTTCCCTCTTGTGCCCCCACCTTCCCTGCCTTATCCCCCCACTTCCCCTCCTGTGTCCCTGTTCTCACAGGAAAGCATCCCTGCTTTCCCTCCATCCCCCCTCTTTCCCTTCCTCATCCCACCTTTTCTCCTGCGTCCTTGTTTTCACTCCTTCATCCCAGCTCCCTCCTCCATCTTTTTCCCTCAGTTTTGTCTCCTGATGGAAGGCTTGCATTAATTGCAAATGAAAGCAGGAAGGGGTGGCTCACAGAGCAGCTCCACCTGTGCTGGTCTGGTTAGAATTTATGCCACATTCCGTGCTCTTCCATGGTGCAGGAAGTTGGCTGCCTGCTGGGAAGCACCTCCAGCTCCCCGTGTGTTGTTTCCCACACCTCCCACTACCCGTGTGCTGTGTCCCACCCTGCAGGCACGGGGATATGCTGTTCCTGTATCCCTCAAGCCCAGCTGGCTCCTCCTCAGAGACCATGGACACCTCTGTCTCCCAAAATTCCCGGCCTGGGGGGGCCCCCCAGGTGGTGGAAGATGAGATTGACCAGTACCTGATCAAGCAGGATGGCAAGATTTACCGGAACCGAGACCAGCAGCTGTAAGTGGGGGTGGCTCGTGTTCCCGCCCGTGGATCCAGCTCTCACCAGAGCTTGGAATGTCATGGCCAGCCCAGCAGTCGGGAAATGTGCTGTGGGAACTGCCCTTGGCTCCATCCCGAGTGCCCTGGGGACGTTCACAAGGGAAAACAGCCCCTGCCATTGTCCTGGGAGGTTCAGCAGAGCCCTGGTGAGCCCAGGGAGGAAGCAGGTGTCCGAATCCCAGAGATTTTGGCAGGAAGGGCTCACTCGGAGCAGCCATTGCTGTGACTGAGGAGGCCCGGGTGCTCGTGCTCCTGGATGTTGTGCTCCTAAAACGCGTGGAATTCTCTAGATTAGAATGAACACTTTGCATTCTCCCTGGGCAGGGTCAGATGGAATATTGGGAAGGAATTTTTCCTGTGAGGGTGGGGAGGCCCTGGCGCAGGGTGCCCAGAGCAGCTGTGGCTGCCCCTGGATCCCTGGCAGTGCCCAAGGCCAGGTTGGACAGGGCTTGGAGCAACCTGGGACCGTGGAAGGTGTCCCTGCCCTGGCAGGGGGGGCACTGGATGAGCTTTAAGGTTCCTTCCAACCCAAACCATTCCAGGATTTGCTCTCCCAAGCAGGAGTGCTCTGCCTTCAGGTCCAGCCGCTCCTCATAAAGGAAAACATGGAAGTGAAGGGAAGGACTGGAAGTATCCAATGGCAGAGGTTTGGAAGTGGCACTTGGGTCTCTGCCTGCACAGTTTCTGGCTTCCCTTCATCACGTGCCTGTCTGACCTCTCTGTGAAACCAGGGAGTCCCTTTTGCTCACAAAAATGCACCAAAGTCCAACTTCCCAAAGCTCTTCCGTGCCAGAGGCTTAGGGAAACAAAGCAGCTTCTCTTTGTGTAAAAATAACCCAGCAATGAGTTAAACCCACCCAAAATCCACTCTGGTGCTGCTGAAACATCCTCTGCTGGGAGCGGGGTTTTATTGCTCAGTGTCAGTGACCCGGTTGGGTCCTGGTGTCGGGGCTGGTTGGAGCCTTGGGGGCCGGAATAAGACTCCTGAAAAGGTTGGAAGGAAAATTTTAAAGGCAGGAACTCCTGCTAAAACAGAATGATTTGCCCTTCCCTGTGGTGATGTCCTGCACGTGGTTTATCTTCAGTGCTGCAGCGATGAGCAAGTTTGTGGAAAATCCTCCCTGACCTTCCCAGGCTGACCATAAATGATGGGATGTCACATCAGTGGAGCAGTAAAGGCAAACCCCACCACTCTGTGGCAAAAGCATTGCCTTGAACTTGCCCACATTTTTCAGAGGAATCAATGAAGTTGTTCCTTGCTGGGAGCCGAGGCCCAGGGGAGGGTGTTAAGGATAAAAGGAGTTGTCTGGGCTGGTTCCTGGCTTTGGGAGTGTGGATCAATCTCCAGTGAAGGATGCTGAGTGCTTTAGCAGCGTTTAATGCTCCTTTCTGTACATTATCTGCCACAAAACATCCTTAAAAGCACTCCTGCAACTGGATACCATCCATTGTCTCCACAGCTCAACCTCCATGCTCCTCTCCAGGGCCCTTCCTTTGGAAATCAGCACTGATCTGGTGTTGGGGGATGTTTTATTGTTGGTTTAGGGCTTTTTTAAAGCAATCACCACAAAAGGAGATGTTTTCCCCTCGGTAGCTCTGCCCAGCACGTCTTTATCTGCCTGATAAAACACACATTTCCCTGCTTGTTCCAGCCCTGCCTGACAAAGGATGGATGTTTTGGGTGGCTTTTTGTTAAAATCACCCTGCCACGTGGGCTGAAAATTCTTTGAATTTTAAGGGTATGAATTCTTTGAACTTGGAGGGTAGTAAACCCTGGTCTGACGTGTTCAGGTGGCTTTTGGGACAGCTGAGTCCCTTTCTGGGGACACTGGGAGGGTTTGATCTTGACCTGGGACTCTCAGATTTAACCTCAAGCTGTTGCCATCTCTTTTTGTGAAATTATGTTGGGGTGACCAAAATAGTTGGAAGTCCAATTCAACAGGAGCTGTAGTGATAGGACAAGGGGGAACGGGTTCAAACCCAAGAGGGGGAATTTAGGTTGGATCTATGGAAGAAATCCTTCCCTGTGAGGGTGGGGAGGGTGCCCAGAGCAGCCGTGGCTGCCCCTGGATCCCTGGCAGTGTCCAAGGCCAGGCTGGACAGGGCTTGGAGCAGCCTGGGACAGTGGAAGTGTCCCTGCCATGGCAGGGGTGGAACAAGATGAGCTTTAAGGTCCCTCCCAATCCAAATTATTCCACGATTCCACAACCCTGCTCTAATATTCCCTGGGAGGTGGAGAATTGCTCAGAGACCACGTAGCTCTTCCATACCAAACTTACTCCAGAGAAATTTTTACAGGTTGATTTTTTTCCATGATTAAATAAGATTTATTCCTCCTTCAATTTCCAGGTGAAACGAGATTTAACCCCGGTTCTCTCTCTCTCTCTGCCCAGGTGTCGCCATGGCCCCTTGGGCAAATGTGTGCACTGTGTCCCACTGGAGGTAAGAGCCCCACGAGGGTGCTACAGACTCACACCAGTTCCTCCCAGTACGAACATTTTCCTAGGAATGCTGCCTACCAAGAGGTGGCAGCTCCGGGCTGGAATCTTGCCGTGCTCTGCCAGAGCTGCAGTTCCGGGATCACTAAAGCTCGAGGCCTTTGTGCCCCTGGGTTTATCCTGCTTAAAGCTGGTTTTCTGCAGTAATGAGTTTAACAGAAAGTGCTTCAAAAAAAGCTCCACTTTCCCTCTGTCCTCACTTTCTCCTGGATTTTCTTGTTTCATCCCCTCTCTCCTGGATCCCAGCGCTTCCCAGTTTAACCACCTGGCCCAGGGTGCCCAGAGAGGCTGTGGCTGTCCCTGGATCCCTGGCAGTGCCCAAGGCCAGGCTGGACAGGGCTTGGAGCAGCCTGGGATAATAGAAGGTGTCCCTGCCCATGGCAGGGGTGGGATGGGATGAGCTTTAAGGTCCCTCCAACCCGAACTATTCCATGATTACCCAGGTTGAAGCAGCTTTAGTGATGCCTCCAAATGGGCTGGGCTGTGTCATTTATGGCACAGAGCAGCAGCCACCCCTCCAGAGGGGATCCTGGCTGTTCCAGGATGGCAGTTCCCTGCCGCTGGAAGTGCTCTGGGAGTCTTTGGCTGTGTTGGAACAGCTGGGCTCGTTGTTTGTTGTTAGATATCGGAAGGAAAAAGCATTTTGCCATTGAGATTCTGATTTGTGGGGCCAATCTGTTCCCAGAGCAGGAGGCCACCGTAAAACTCCCCGTTGTAAAGCTCCACTGTTTGCATCCCAGTAGTAGCTGCCTTGAAAATGAGCCTGAATTTCCTTGATTGCTTCCACATTGGCAGGGCTGAGTGTGGAACACGCATTTGCCGAGGGATCAGGGTGTTATCAGACAGGTGTGTGACCTGGCTCTGCTCTGTGTGGTGTTTTTGGCAGCCCTTCGATGAGGATTATTTGAACCATCTGGAGCCTCCTGTGAAGCACATGTCATTCCATGCCTACATCAGGAAGCTGACTGGAGGGGCAGACAAGTAAGGAAATCTCTGGGTTTAAGGGAATCTGGTCGGAGCTTCAGGTTTTTTAACATAAATGAAAGTACAGACAGATCTCGGTGTTGGACACGAAGATCGGATGGCAAATGGAGGAGAAAACAACACATTTAAAAATTGAGGATAAAAGGAAAAGGCAGGGGAAAAAATTAAACCTGTCTTTTTATTTTATGCCCCCGCTTTATTTCTGTTTTTCTTTTTTCTGTGGTAATATAATTCCTTCCAGGAAACAATTGTGATGGGAGGGAAGGCCAGATGGAAGGAAAGAGGTTCCCTAATTACACCAAGCTCCAAGCCTGGTTCTCAGACTCGGTGGACATAAGTTACACAGAGGTGTAACCGTCCCCCTGCTATTCCTAAAGACCATTGGGATTTTTAAAATCTCTTTGGAAGATGCAGCTCAAGTCCATGAGAATTCCATTTGAAGGGAATTTCCCTTTCCAGGAAGCCTCGTGCACACGAAAGGTTGATTTGCTGTAGTGCTACAATCTCTGACTTCCCACATGCTCCATAAATTACTGCTCCAAAAGCATTTACTGTGGTAACAGCAGCCTTTTCTTCCCCCTCTTCCTTTTCTTCCCCCTCTTCTTCTCTTCCCCCCATTCCTTCTCTTCTTCCCTCTTCCTTCTCCTCCTTCTCATTCTTTTCCCCCTTCTCCTCTTCCCCCTTTCTCTTCCCCCTTTCTCTTTGCCTTTCCCCTCCCTTGCTCTTTGCCCTTTCTCTTCACCCTTTCTCTTTCCCGTTTCTTTTTCCCTTTTCTCTTCCTCCTCTCTGTTCCTCCCTCTCCCAGGGGGAAGTTTGTAGCCCTGGAGAACATCAGCTGTAAGATCAAGTCGGGGTGTGAGGGACACCCTCCCTGGCCCGAGGGGATCTGCACCAAGTGCCAGCCCAGTGCCATCACCCTCAACAGACAGGTGAGAGGAGCTCGTGGCTCCTGCCAGGGGACCTGGCTTCTAGTTTAGGAAAGGTGACTTCCAAAGCAGCCAGCTTGGAGCAGGTGTAGGGGGACTCCTGTCCAGGTCTTCAGGCCTTGCGGCAAAGGGCTCCAAAATGTCCTGAGTCAGGGTTTCCTCCCGACGTGGAGGACTGAGCTGGTGATGAGTCCTGGTGATGAATCCTACTGCTTTTCCTCATGGGATCCAAAAGGCCACTCAGGTTCTCCTTGTTTGCTCCCAAATTTCAGTGTCCTGTTCCCTGCGGAGGCTCTTGGGGCGAAGGTCCCAGTAAAGCCCCCGAGGTGCTGGGGGTGCTCAGCACATCCCACGCTGCAGCCTGAGCAGGGAGCAGTGCCCAGGGTGGGAGCTGAGCAGAGGGAAGAGGGAGGGAGCCCCCAGCCTCCCCCATCCCTGCTGTGCAGGACCCAGCTCCGGAGGGTGGTGTGTGTGTCCTGGGAAGGGAGCGGAGCCAGCAGAGGACGGCCTGACGCTTGAACTTTGTCAAACAGAAATACAGGCATGTTGACAACATCATGTTTGAGAACCACACAATTGCAGATCGCTTCCTAGACTTCTGGAGGAAGACAGGGAACCAACATCTGGGATATCTGTACGGCCGGTACACGGAGCACAAAGACATCCCGCTGGGAATCCGGGCGGAGGTGGCGGCCATCTACGAACCCCCCCAGGTGAGAGCCAGGGTCCTCGGTGCCAGCTCCAAAATCAGGGAACACACAAACACTTTTTTAGTTTGGTATTTCCAGCTGCAGCTCCCGGAGGAAAACTGTCCCAAGGAAAAGAGAATGTGATTTATGTCCTTAACAGCATCATCGGTTGCTGCCACAGAAAGAATTTTAAACCCCGCTTTTGCTTTTTGTTGTTTTTTACTCTTGGATGATTTAAATCTGGGGTAACTAAGGGCAGATTTCACTTTTAATCTTTCCTTGATTCCTGGCTTTCCAGCAGATTCTGTGCTAGGAAAAAACAGTTGCAGCCCTTGCTACAATTCCTTACCAGCTCTCTGAGAAAATTTAACAGCTTAATTAGATAGAATGAAGTCTAAATGGTTTGAAGACAAAATGATGGAGAGGCTGAGGCTGGCTTTGGCTGGAGCAGCCGGAATCCCCACTAGGTGGGGCACGGCACCGCTCCTCAGCCAAGTGCTCCTCGTGTATTTCCTTCCTCCTCATGGTTTCTGCACGGCTGCCAAGTAAAATCCAACAGATTGTCAGTGGAAAAGGAACAAATGGATCCTTGTGAGTGTGTGTGTGTGTGTGTGAGAGCAGAGTGGCAAGGGGGGATCTCTGGAGCGACACCAGTCTGTGGTGATGCCAGAGGGGAAGCCCAGACCTCTGCTCCCATCCTCTGCCTCATTGCCCGCAGTGGCTGTGCTGGTTTTTCCCCACTTCTGTGTCACTAACCAGTGTCTCCTTGCTGCAGATCGGCACCCAGAACAGCCTGGAGATCCTGGAGGATCCCAAAGCCGAGGTTGTGGATGAAATCGCGGCGAAGCTCGGCCTGAGAAAGGTCAGGATGAGTCGGATCTCGTGTGTCTGTGTGTGCCAGGGAAGTGGTCAGCGGTTTTCTCCATCTCCATGGGGTTATCCAAGATCCTCTGAGTTACCTAAATCTCAGTATTAGCAGCTGTTACATTTTTAAGTATAAAACCCAAATCCAGAGGGTTTTCCTGAGCACAGGCCCTCGCAGGGCTGTGTGGCTGCAGTCAGCTGGAGCAAAGTAGCACAAACATCATCTTCCCTTTCTTCCCCGTCCAACAGGAGCCATTCCTGGGACCATCTCCCTGGCAAGTGCTAATTCCACCCAGATGGAGCTGGAGCTGCTTCCAGGCTCCGTTTCCGGGCGCAGGGGCTCCCCTCGGGTTTTGTTGCCCTCCTTGGTGCTGCGGGGAGTCAGTGCTGTGTTGGCTTAGGGATGCAGGTCCCCCTCAGTCCCAGCCTGCCAATCATCCCATCTCTGGTTTCCTGACAGACCTCCAAGCTGCACTGATGTTTTCCGGTTTGGGAGCAGTGTTGGTATGGTGGGAATGCCAGGAATGGGATGTACACAAACAAGATTGGACTTGCTGGAGAAAACGCGCCTGGGAGAAGGCTCAGTGCAGACTGTAAACATCTGGGGAGGGCTTTGTTCTCCCAGATAAGATCCCACCCCTCGCCAGAGGCTGGAGTAAAACTTGTCCGTGTGTTATTTATTTCCAAGTTCTCCCATCAGATATTTTTAATCCATGGGACTTAACACGTCACCGAGCGCTGGCTGCAGCGTTGGGTCTGCCTGGGCTCCCGTGGGTCAGGATCAGTTCTGCCTTGGAAGGGTTAATACTGTGGGAGCTGGGATTGGCACCTGGGTGGAGAGGGATCACCCCAAGGTGTGTGGACGTGGCACACTCCTGTGGAAGGATTGATCCCGAGGTGTTTGGACACATATCACACGTGTGGAAGGATTCGCTCCGAGGTGTGCTTGTACCACAAAAAGCAGAAGTGTGCTTTCTGGGATCAGTGCAGACTCCAGTTTGGAATGAATCCCACTCCAGTATGAGATTTTTCTGAACCAGTGCGTGCAAGGGTCAAACTGGGATTGTGTGAGAGGTTCAGGCTGGGGCCACATGAGCTGCTCTGTCACCCACGGGTGCTGGATCCCGCTCCAAACGCTCCCTGGGAAATGGTGGCAGTGGGTGTGGGTGGTGGCACAGAGGCCTCTTGCAGCCTCCAGACCTTTCCATGAAAAAATATTCCATAGTGAAACCTAACACTGCAGGTGCCCTGGCCGGCCAGCTGGCATGCTGCTGCTCCTGGAAATGGGATTCCAAGGAGCCCGGCACAGCTGGGAGAGCCATTCCCTGCAGGCAGCGTGCACAGGGCCGAGAGGAGCCAAGAACATCGTGTCCTGTGAGCAGAAAATGTCTGAACTCTTCTGGTTTCCTTTTTCCTTCTTTTTTTTGTCCTTTTTTACCTTAAAGCAACGTTCTCCATCCCCCTTTGTAGGTCGGCTGGATATTTACTGACCTGGTCTCGGAGGACACACGGAAGGGAACCGTTCGATACAGCAGGAACAAGGTGAGATCCAGGTGTGACCCAGCGAATTCCAGCTGCTGTCCCAGGCAAAGAGCTGAGCCAGGGCTGCAGGTGACACTGGAATTCTTGTGAGATGGGGTTTTCCAGGCACTTCTGAAGGAAAAGGAGCTGGAACCCTCGGAAATGTTAGGAATTGAGCTGTTTGGGGAGCAGGCAGAGCTGTGCAGCCCTCACCCTCCTGCTTTGAGGAAATGGGGCTCAAGGAACCATGGAATGGTTTGGGTGGGAAGGAGCCTTAAAGCTCATCCTGCCATGGGCAGGGACACCTCCCACTGTCCCAGGCTGCTCCAAGCCCTGTCCAGCCTGGCCTTGGGCACTGCCAGGGATCCAAGGGCAGCCACAACTGCTCTGAACAACCTGTGCCAAGGCCTCCCCACCCTCACAGGGAAGAATTTCTCCCCAGTATCCCATCTACCCCTGCCCTTTTTAGGATTAAAAAAACTCCGGGGAGTGGAGGGAATGGAGGGGTGTGAAGGACAAACCCAGTGAGCCAGAGTGACTCAGAGGATGTTCCCATGGGCTGGGCTTTGTGACACATACGTGGCTCAAACTTCGACCTCCTCAGCTTCCTGTCCTTGTAAACCCAGTGATACCCATATTTGGAAAGTGAAACTTGATTTTTTTTAAAAAAAAAAAGGTGTGTAGGAGTGGGTGGGACTCGATGGGACAGTCCTGAGCCAGCCCAGGGCTGGGGAGCTGACAGGTCACATTCTTGTCCCGGGCTCCGCAGCAGCTTTCCACGAAAGCGTGTTTTCCTGGGGTGTTGGTCGTTTTCCTTGGCTGCAGCCCAGGGAAATAGGTCTGGGCTACGTCACCGTGTCCTTTCGCTGATTGGAACCCCTGCTGTCCCTTCAGGACACGTATTTCCTGAGCGCAGAGGAGTGCATCACAGCTGGCAACTTCCAGAACCAGCAGCCCAACATCTGTCGCCTCTCCCCAGATGGGCACTTTGGATCCAAGTTTGTCACCGTTGTGGCTACAGGTACAAAGTGGCCTCAGCCCTCTGGGTTACACCTGAATTACCTCTTGTTAGTAGAAGAATGTGCCAAAAATCACACGTCCTGCTCCCTATCTCCTGTTTAACGAGGGTTTTACTCCATCAGCGAAACTACTTTCTCATTCTTTGTTTTATCTTCTCTAGAATTATTTGCTCATTATTTAGTTGCCTATTTTTTAACTCTACAACTGTTTAAAGAGATGTATTTGAGTCTCAGCCCCACCTCTCTGACCCAGAAATCACTCCCTGCCTGCAGCCAGGGCAACAACTGTTGCTCGCTTTTTCTTTCAAATCCTTAAGCTCCAAATTCTGTTGCCTGGAAGCAGCAGTGCAGAACCACAACACTCCAGTTCCTCGGAGTTATGGATTAGTTCCTCCTTCAGGAGGTTCAGGAGGGATCTTTACCTCCCTCATGTTGCTGTCAGGGAAACCTGACAGGG
>VZRN01001088.1:431203-444492 GCA_013397935.1 Dasyornis broadbenti | reverse complement strand
AAAAAAAAAAAAATGTTTGGAAACATTTTTTTGGCTGAGTAAAACAGAAGCTCCTGCAAAGTGCTTATGGTTAAAGCCTCTGGTTTTAGTCGTTTTCAGGGAGTCTCCAGAGGCACCGTGGATGGGCTGGGCGGGGAGGGGGGACACTGGCATGTGCTGGGAGGGCTGGAGTGTTCCCAGTTCACTCTGTTCTCCTCCATGGGATGACACATGTCTTCATTTAAACCTTCCCTGGAGCAGAATCGCTGGTTCTGGCTCTGTCTAACACAATGAAAAAACCCTCATGACTTCCAAATAACATCCAGAGTGAAAAGTGAAAGTGGGGTGGGACATTGCCTGCCCTGAGCCTGGCTTTGTAAGGGTTCCCAGGGCCTTTTTTCAGTGAAAAAGCTCTTTTTTTAGTTAACAGGCCCATGCTTGTACATTCCAGACTGCTAAACACATCCATCTCTCATTAAATATAGATCTGTATCTCTCTTTTATATATATATAGATTTTTTTTTTTTTTTCTTTTAAACAAGGTGTTTTACTGAGCAAACACACTGTGTTCAGGCCTTCCCCTGTCCTGGTCTATGTTTAATTTCTAGAAGTGTTTGTTCTGGAGCAATGAGTGATTGAGGTTACAGATCAAAGGGTAGAAAAGGAAAATTTCCTCTTTGCTGTTCCAGCTAATTTCATTCTCGTCTGTTCAATCAGCCCAGCAGGTTCTATTTAAACACTCGAGTCCCTCCTTTCGTGCTGCAGAAATGTATTTGGATAGTTTGCCTCAACTTTGCCTTTAAATCCTCCACATGGATTAATTCCTATTCCCCTCCTGAATTCCCAGCTTTGGAAATTGTAACGTTTTCCTACCATCTGCCTCCCTCCTCTCTTTCCAGTTGTATTCCAGTGACACATGACCTGATGTTGCTTACATTATCCAAATGAAAGCGCCAAGCATGTGATCCTTCCATGAGCCAGGCTCTTCATTCCCACTTTCCATGTCAGATTTCCACCAAACCATCCAGTGCAGGCTGAGAAAACACTGCTCAGGCCTGACACGAGCAGGTGATCTGCAGCTCAGGGATCCTTGGGAGTGAAACAGGCCCACAGGAGCTGCATGCCTGGTTTTTGTTTGGAAAAGGAGGAGATACCTGCAGGGTAGTGGGAAGGTGATGCTGTCAGAGCCCCCAAAAGGGCAGCTCCTCCTCATTGGAGTTCCTGGTGGAGCATTCCTGCTGTTCCCTGGGCGCTGTGCTCATGGGATAGCTGTGGAAATGTGTGTGATTACAAAAATACGGAGTTTAGAGGAAATTCTCGCCTAAAATTCTTCCCATCCAGCAGCACCAGCAGCCTCATCTTGGTGTTCATCACTGTTAGCCTTGTGTTTAATCATGGAGTCTTGGAATTGCTAAGGTTGGAAAAGAGCCCCAAAACCACTGAGTCCAACGTTAGTGCTGCTCTTCCAGTTGTTTCTCTTGGAGTTACGCTGGGGAAATCACTCCTGTGCAGGATTTTCAGGAAGAATTTCTTCATGGGAAGGGTTGTGACGTGGAGGCACCACCCCTGGAGGTGTCCAAGGATGCTGGGCTGGGTGACAAGGTGGGGATTGGTCACAGATTGGACTCGGTGATCTTGGAACCTTTTTCCAGCCTCAGTGATCCTGGGATCTTTAACCATCCCCTCCTCTTGCAGGTGGTCCCGACAACCAGGTGCACTTTGAGGGGTACCAGGTGTCGAACCAGTGCATGGCCCTGGTGCGGGACGAGTGCCTGCTGCCCTGCCGGGACGCGCCGGAGCTGGGCTACGCCAAGGAGTCCAGCAGCGAGCAGTACGTGCCTGATGTCTTCTACAAGGTGAGGGTGAGAGCCTGGGCAGCGCCAGGATGTGCCCCCGGATCCAAGCAGCGATCCTGAGGAGCAGCAGGGAAAATGTGCATCCAGAGAGGATCCAAAATACTCAGTTTCATAGAGTCGTGGAATGGTTTGGGTTGGAAGGGATCTTAAAGCCCATCCAGTGCCACCCCTGCCATGGCAAGGACACCTTCCACTTTCCCTGGTTGCCCCAAGCCCTGTCCAACCTGGCCTTGGACACTGCCAGGGATCCAGGGGCAGCCACAGCTTCTGCGGGTAACCTCTGCCAAGGCCTCAGTTTGGGAGGAGTGGAATGAGTGGGTTGTGCTCCAGCAACAGGAATGGAGCTGGTCAGGGTGATCCTGTGTGCCCTGGGGCTGGGAAGTGCTGGTTTCCCTGTGAGACTCCATGGTTTCCACCCACTAGTGCCAGACTGCCGGCTTGTCTTGACCCCACCTGGAAACAGGGAACACCTCTGGGCTGAATGCAGTGCTGGAGAGGGAGAGCAGATGGGATCCTGCTCTCTCTGGAGCAGGCAGCTTCCTCCTAGGAGCAGATAAGCCGGGGCCGATTACGACGCAGTGGGTGTGCAAAGGTTGGCCCTGAACGTGAGGAGGATGAGATCATCTCCTGGCGTGCCCCGATCCCGCTCCGGAGCAGCCCGGGCTGTGCCACACTCGGGCAGCCTCGCAGGAGGTCCCACAGGTCTGTGTCCCACATGTGGCCCACCCGGGGTGCTGGGAGCAGCAGGAAGCCGGTGGGTGTTCCCAGAACAGCTTCACTCCCATCCCTAATCTGAAGCAGGGAGATAAACAAAATGGGAACGGATGGCTCCAGCCTTCCGTGGAAATTTCCATCAAGCACTGATTCACTGGGTCGGGCTGCAGCTGATTTCATGTTTTAGAGCTTCGCTCCCTAATCGCCCTTTTCACGGAGTGCTCGAGGATAGCTCTGCCGGGTGGGATTCTCCCTCAACCTTCAACGGGTTTGGCTCTGGGATCCCTTAATTTTTTTGGAATGTGCTTAAATCTATGGAAAGCTTAGTCACTCCTGGCTTGGGAAGCCTTTGGGGTCCCATTAAATGAGCAAGGCTTGAGGTCAGAGACACTACCTCATGCTGGGATGGTGACAACAGCCGTGTCCGAGCCCCGGTGAGCTCCAGGAGGAGCAGGAGTCTGGCGGCACAGGATGGAATCCTTGGGGTCCAGCACCTTGCTCTTGCTGTGTCCCCGGTCTGTGATGTGAGGGTTCCCCTCTGTGCTGCCCCGCCAGACACTCTGGGGACAAAGCTGCACTTTGGAGTAGTTGCTGTTTCCTCTGGGACTGCGCAGAGAAAAGTCCGTGTGCGTTCCCATACGATATCCAAGTATTCATCTGAAAAGTCCTTTAGGATGAGAGGAGCTCTACAAATTAATTCTAATTGGATGAGGACCAGGAGGCCGATGTTAGTGGAGTGTGGATGTATTTATAGAACAGCCAGATGTGAGGCGGGATCCATGGAACTTGGATCGGTCCAAGGGCAGCGCGGTGGATTCACCTCCGGCTTGCGAATGCGAGAAGGTGCTGCTTTTCTTCCATGGAAATGGGAAAGCTGATGGCACTGGCCTTGTCCTGTGGTTTTCCTGAGCCTGCAGCTGTGCTATTTCTGTATTCCTTTACCATTCCCTTAATGTTGGCGCCTCGTCTGCTGCTCCAAGGAGCCACCCCCGTGGAGTTGGCTTTGGACACGCGGCCATTGCTCTCCTGGCTTGGGAAGGGAGAGCTCTGCTCCAGTGGGGAAGTTGAGGGGTTTGGGGGCTGTGAGAACAAGTTCCTTTGCTCTGAGGTGCCTCCCCAGGTAAGATTAGCCAAGGGGAAGAACAGATTTCCCTCTCAGCCTCCTGGGATGTCTGGGAAGCATCAGCGCTGGTTCCAGCTGGAACAGGGCACAACCGGCACGTGCTGCTTGGCCAGCTCAGCACACGGAGCTCGGGAAGGAGTCCATGATGTGGAGACATGGACACAGATCAGGATGAAGTCTCTGTGAGTGAAGATGATGATGTTGTAACAGCTACTTCACCCAGTTTCTGAGCTGGATGAGGACAAGCTGGGCTGGATATCTACATGAGCCTTTTCCATCCTGTCCTGTCCTTGAGCAGCCTTCTCTTTCCATGTGGTTCTTAAAAGCAGCTGGACTGATTTGGATTTCACTCAGAATGTGCCTTGGGTTGATACTCAACACTGAGGAGGTGCTCAGGGTGCAGCTGGGGGATCCCTCTCTGGGGCTGCTGCTCCCCATCCCTGCTCTCACCCAGTCCAGGCCCAGGAGCTCTGTGGTGCTGAACTGCTCCACCATTGACTTCACCAACTGGGGGAAGAGATTCCTGACGTTTTACAGGCGCTTTGAAACTCTTGGATAATTGGATTTGGAGGCTGGCTGGCTTTGTCTCTTATCACAGGTATTTGTGACAGCTCAGCGCAAACACGATGTCATCTCATCCTCACAGTGAATTGCATTTTACAGCTGCCTGAACGTTCCCCCAGAGTTTCTTTGGGATGGTTTAACATTCCCCCAGAGTTTCTTCAGGATGGTGTAAGACAAAAGCTCTTTACAAGCGTTGTGCAAGAGCCCTTTGCCCTCAAGTCCCACACGTGCTCTGAGCTCTCACTGCTGCTGAGCCATGTCTGAGCCCTGGCCTGGCACCAGTGACACGTGTCCCATCCCTCCCTGGGACAGCCCCGAGCCAGGGCCCTGCTTTTATTAGAGCCCAGCGGGACCTCTGAGCCAGGCTGTCCTACCATGGCATTGGAAATCCTCTCCCCAGGGAGAGCCAGGCTGCAGGGAGTGTTCACTGACGGGGAAGGACTTCCCTGGCTGCCCTCCCACCAGCTCATGAGCCGCCTTAGCCTTAAATGTCCCAGCTGCTCTGGGGAGGAGGATGCTGGATTAGCTCAGCAGGAATCTCCTGGGAAGGGTTTCAACTCTCCCTGACCTGTCACTTGCTCTTGGAGAAGTCGCTTCGTTTCTGCGCCTCAGCCGCGCTCTCCGTGCGAGGAGCAGGACTGCCCGGCACAGCGCTTGGAAGTCAGCAGTGGGAAGAGCAAAGCTGGGATTTATTCACACATGGGAAGGACAGATGGCTGCCGAGCTCCACCGTGCCTTCAGCAGAGGGAGCAGGTCGGGAATAACGGCGTGGGATGCGGGATGCTCACAGCATGGGATGGTGACAGCGTGGGATGCTCACGGCTGTCCTGGGACACAGATCCGGAGCCTCCCTCCTGGCTGACAGCTCCCCGGGCTCCTCACTTGGCTGCTCCCCTCACCCTCCGTGGATAATCCCGAGGCCACCCAGAAGCCTTTCCATCCTGCTGAGGTGTCTGTGCTCCAGCCTTTTCCCTGTGCAGCTCCTGCCTCCAAACAGTGGGTCCAAAGGCTCTAATCCCAGCCTTGATGCAATCTGCACTGGGATGATGCATTGTCCAGACCCTCCAGGCCTTTGACTGCTGGATTTCTGTCCCGGAGCCAAATGCTTGTGGCTCCATTAACTCCTTCCTGGGCTCCTTTTGGAGCCACTGGGCTTTGGGGGTCTCAGGCTGCAGCAATAACAGGGCGCTGGGAGGGTACTGGTGATGCTGAGCTCCGGATAAGGATCTTTCTCCCAACAATCCCAACCTGATGTTCATTAAGGCCTTTAAAACATAATTAAATGATCCATGGTGGTGGGAGAGGAATGTTGGTCTTTGGGGGACTGTCCTGTCAGGATCAGGACATGTCCTCGGCTCAGGGGGGAGCAAAGTTCCAGTCTGTGGATGTCTCAGAGGCCTCAGCAGCATTGCCATGAAAAAGCAGGCATTTAACATGGAAATCCCCAGAGGGGGAGATTAAAGCCAACAGGTGCTGGAAGAATGTTTCTGCATATTAGAACTTAATTAGATTGGAAAATGAATTCCAGATGGGCTAATTATGCGTGAGTTGTTGCAGGTCCCTTCATGCAGGGGCAGGATTGTGTTTGGGAAGCTGATTGGATCTGATTCCTGCCTCTTGTGGTATCACTGAGATCTAGAAGCAGGTTGGCTCTGGGGTCCTGTGATCTCCCAAAAAAGGCTCTACGGCTCCTCCTGCTCCTGT
This sequence comes from Dasyornis broadbenti, assembly GCA_013397935.1. NCBI lineage: Eukaryota > Metazoa > Chordata > Aves > Passeriformes > Dasyornithidae > Dasyornis > Dasyornis broadbenti. The sequence goes on along the minus strand of VZRN01001088.1, from coordinate 438,552 downwards.
CAGAGCCAGAGAGATCTGAGGCCAGAACCTGTCATGTGCGAGGAGCAAAGATCCTTATCGGGATTGCCTTTCAAAGGAGCTTCAAAGACTGGAAGGGAGATTTTTTTTTTGGTTGTTTTTTTTTTTTTTTTTTTCACAGAGAGAACAGTTCCTGGGGACAGGGGGTGCTTGGGGAAGGGGTTGGGAAGGGGGGCTGTGCCTGGAGGGGAGCAGCGTGCCGGAGCCTGCTGGGGTGAGGTCGGACTGGGACTACTGGGAGAGCCGAGCGGGAGAGGGATGGTGCTGGCTGCTGCTCCGCATACTTGTGCTGTGTAAACACCAGGGAGAGCGGGGGAGTGGTGTTCTCCGGGAGAAAACACGGCTGGGAGAAAGGGGAGGGAGTCCAGGAGCCAGCCGTGGGCAGTGTGTCCCTGCATGGTGCTCCCTGGCTCAGCCCGTGGAATGCTGCTCCCATCCCACGCTGGGAGAGTGGGACTCGCAGCCTTTGGGGGTGACAGCTCCGGGTCCAGCTCCCACCGCCGAGAGCCCATGGAACGTCCAACACAACACCCCTGACTGGGAATTACGGGTGTATGATTTATGTGGGGCTCCATGAATGATTTATAGCACGTTAAGTGATGATTTAGGGAGAAAACACAACCCCCTCGTACGGAATCTTTAATGAAAAGTGTCAGTTCTCCGGGATTTATTTCCGAAGCGGCGTTTGAACCCGGCGTATTTGACATCAATCACGTCTAATTGTCAGGTTATGATTAATGAACATATGCCGGCCGTTTGTCTCCCTAATTAAACTTTATGTTCCCTTCGTCTGGCAAAGCAAAACAAGTTTATGCCCTGGGATGTGCTGGTTCCAAGGGTCTGGGTATGAGAGAGTGCCCCGATCCCCAATTCCCAGGTGAAGAGTTGGATGAGGAACTCCTGGATTTGAGGAAAGGCAGGTTTGCCTCAGCTGAGGAGGCAGAGGTGGCCTGTCCCTCTCTTTAAGATGGAGCTGCTGCCTAAATGGCACTTAAAATCATAGGAATCGTAGGATATCTGGAGTTGGAAGGGACCCACAAGGATCATGGAGTCCGACGACCCCAAAAATCCCACCTTTACACTCCTTGGATAATTCCAAGCCTCTCTCTAGTGAGAGACAAGGCCACGGTGCTTTGTGACCCCACAGTCCCTTGGCTTATGAGGAAACAGAGACTCAGATTCCAGAGATGTTGGAATTACAGAGATCTCCAGCCCCAAGGAGCGGCAGGGAATTGGGCAGGCCTGCACCACCCGTCCACTTCTTTTCCACACCCTCAGTGATCTGCCAGAGCTCAGGATCCTGTCTGGGCATCTCCAGGGCAGGATCCCTTGGGCTTCACACCACTTCCATGCTCAGGAATAATCTAACTCTTTTTCTTTCAGGACATAGACAAGTTCGGGAACGAGATCACCCAGCTGGCTCGCCCGCTCCCGGTCGAGTACCTCATCATAGACGTGAGTATTCCCTGCTCACGTTTGCTTCCCACAGGAGATGCTCAGGGTGGAGCAAACTCCTAACCCACCTCAGAAATTCCGAGTGGAGGGTGCTTCCTGAGACAAATTATCCTTCTCTCCCTGCTGCTGCCAGGCATTCCTAGCAGGGAGGTGGCTGCCCTGCTCTGTGGGGTCGGTGTGGTGCCAGGCAACACATTTGTTTTCCAGGAAGGCACTGCCTGGTGCCTTATCACGGCTCTGAGCTGGCCCAGAGCCACATGGCCGGGAAGCAGCAGCCCCACGGACCCATGTCCCGGGCACTGCCTAATGAGGAAACTCCAGAGCAGCAATCAGGGATTCATCTCCTTTGAGTGACTCAGCAGGTTGTCCGGAAATACCTTTTCTTGGAGGAAGGAATTTGCGCTCTGGCACGGCTTGGCCAGAGCGGAGCTGCTGCCAGGCACGGCACAGCTCAGCCCCAGGGCTGGGAAGCAAAGTTACGGCGTGGAAGGCAGGAAAGCAAATAACTGGGATGCCAGATGATGTTGCTGGAGTTGGAGGTGGTGCCAACAAGCATTAGATCCACGCCTCTCTGGTCCAGCTGCCCCTGGCACAGGCAGCGCTGGAGCACGGGAATTCCTGCAGGATTGAAGGCACCTGTTCCTGAGATAACCTGGGATGAAAACAGAGGGATGGAACGTGCATTAGGATCTCCCAGAACCCCCCTCTAGCAGCAGCTGCCTGGCATGGGGCAGAGCTGTGCCGGGATCTCTACATCCCGGTGACCTGTGCAAACGGGGCTGCTCTCCACAGCATCAGCACCGAACCCATCACGTCCCTCCAGCTTCCTTAGAACCAAGAGCTGTGGTGATGGAATCTCACTTTAAATTAAATTAAAAGCCATCAGATCCCTGCAGGATCCCTCACTGTTTGGCGGAGCTGGGGTCATAGCCATGGCTGTTCTCAGCTACGTGGACTTGCTTTCCATATCCCACTGATCTCTGATCATCCTTCCTTGGATTTTTCCTTTTTTTTTTTTTTTTTCAGATTACTACAACTTTCCCCAAGGATCCAGTCTACACTTTTTCTATTTCTCAAAATCCATTCCCCATCGAGAACCGCGATGTGCTGGGAGAAACTCAGGTGAGGAGCGATTCCTGACGGAGCCGGGTTCCACAGGGATGGGCTCTGCCTCCCTCATGCTCACAGACATCTGCAGAGGGACAGCTGTGCCCTCAAGTCACCCCTTCCCTGTTCAGCTTGCCAGAGTCCTTCCTGCATGGAGCAGTGTCTGCATGCCAATGCCGACTGCCGGCCGGTGCTGAGCTCCCGCCAGATCCGTGACAGGATCAGGGCTCCCCGTGCCTGCCAGGCAGCTCCAGTGGGGCTAGGGGGTTGCAGCCCCATGGTGACAGCATGAACCTGCTGGGACCGGGGTCTGTTCCTACTCCAGAGTGCTGCCTTCTCTTCCTGGATGGAATTGTAAAGCACAGAAAGCTCTTCCTGCAAGAGGATGGGGAGGAAGGGGCTGCTCTGCCCTCTTCTCCCTCTGTTCTGTAGGAACAAGACTGGAGTTTCCTGCCCCCCCCCCCCCCAGCAGCTCTTGGATCTGAGATCGGCTCTGTGGGTGCTGGGGTTGGTCTGGAGGAGCTGCTGTGGGTCCAGAGATCTTTTTCCCTAGAAGTTGTTAGCTGGGATTCACATTGAGCACTTTGCAGACGATGGCCAAAGGGACAGGAATATCTGTCAGTGGATCCAAATAGAAATTGACTTCTCTGCTGTCCCCTCTCTCCAGGACTTCCACAGCTTGGCCACATACCTGTCCCAAAATACTTCCTCCATTTTCCTAGACATCATTTCCGATTTCCATCTGCTCCTCTTCCTGGTCACAAACGAGGTCATGCCTCTGCGGGTACGTAACGGGGCAGGGAGGATCCTGTCCCCACACCATCCTCCCCCATCCCACGGCCCTCAGCCCTTCAGGGGTCCCTCAGGTGGGTGGGGGTGGCCATTCCTGCCATCCCATGTCCCTGGGCAGGGCCTGGTGCTGGCTCCTCCCAGCCAAGCTGTTGGGAGAAGGTTTAAAGAGTTTTAAAACCATTTTCAAACTCTCAACACAAACCCCCCGAGCTGCTGGGAGCGCTGAGGGGGGTAGTTGTCCACATGATCCCAGAGCCAACTTGGCTGCAGCTCCCAGAGCTGAAAACATTTTTAAAATTATCTCAGAATCAGGAATTTGGTGGGAACAATGAGATCAGAGCAGCTAGAACTCAAGGCCAGCGAGGTCCTGGCTGTGCAGCTCTGCTGCCCTTGGCTGGGCACCGGGGGCCTGGCGGCTGCCCCGGCACTGCCGGAGCTTCCCAGTGAGATCCAGCTGGGCCATGTTTGCCAGAGGCTGCGCATGTGTGAGGCAGCCTGGATAACCCTGGGCAGCTGAGATCGGGATGGGGCCGGGGATGGGGGCTGGAGTGCTCTGGCATGGAGGGAGCACCTTTGGAAGTTGGGATTGGCCCGCAGTGCCAGGACACTGTCCCACAGTGGTAGGGAACACCTGGAAGCAGAGGAAGGGAAGCTTTTGGGGTGTTGGGGTCTGTCTGAATGCTGGGGGACCAGAGAGATAAACTGGGGCACCCCAAGGATGTTAGGAAAGGGGGAACAGCTCAGACTCAGGGTCCTGCCTAGTACTGGATGAGTCTCCAGTGCTCATTTCCCACTTGTGACTTCCAGGACAGCATCAGCTTGTTGCTGGAAGCCGTGAGGACCAAAAATGAGGAGCTTGCACAGACCTGGAAAAAATCGGAGCAGTGGGCAACCATCGAGCAGCTCTGCAGTAAGAGCGGGGTCCCAGGGGCAGGAGGGCCCTCAGGGAGGGGAGTCCCTTGTCCCTTGGCAGAGCTGGCTGGGGCTTGTGTGGAGCTGCTCCCAAGCTGCCACAGAGGCTGCTGTTCCTTGGCCATGGAATCATGGAGTGGTTTGGGTTGGAAAGGACCTTAAAGCTCATCCCGTCCCACCCCTGCCATGGGCAGGGACATATTCCACTATCCCAGGTGGCTCCAAGCCCCATCCAACCTGGCCTGGAGCACTCCCAGGGATGGTGCAGGGCTGGTGAGTGGGGGGCTGCAGGGTTGGATGTGCAGCAGGATCCCAGCGCTGCCCCGGGCTCTCTCCCACAGGCACGGTGGGTGTCCCACTCCCGGGACTGCAGGAATACGGCGCCATGGGGGGCTCATCGCACGCCGTGGCCGCGGCTATGTGGCCCTGCCAGCACTGCACCTTCATGAACCAGCCGGGCACGGACCACTGCGAGATGTGCAGCCTGCCCCGCTCCTAGCCCCGCTCCTGCCCAGAGCCACCCGGAGCGGCAGGCACGGCGCCTGTCCCTTCCCTCTCCTCCCTTCAGCTTCCAGCCCGGGCTGGGGAGCCGGGCACGGGTGGCTCCAGCCCCTCAGTTACTCCTCGCTCCCTTTTGGGGGCTCCCAGCCCGGACAACCAACGCTTTCCTCAGCCCACGCCCGGGCTGGCCCCCCACCACCCTCAGCTGCTGCCAGTCTGCCCTGGGGGAGCTGGGGGGCTTGGGGAGGCTGCCCGTGCCCGCTTCCTACCCAAGGGGAGAGGGAGGCTTTGGCATCTCCCTGCCCACAGCTTTGCTCCCATTCCCTGCCCGCCTGAGTGCCTGGATCCTGACAGCTCCGGCACTGACTGGCCCCAGTGACACGGGCAGGTGGCTGTGACATTCCTGGAGCAGGACAGGCACCCCTGGACACCGAGCATGGGGTGAGCACGTGTCAGCTCATGGCTTGGCTCTGCTTGGTGAGCTCTGGCACCCCGTGGGGGCTGCAGGAGTGGTGTCCCCTCTGGGTGCCATGTCCCCCCACCACACACGGTTGGGCTCCCAGGGAAGGAGTGCGGGGCAGCCACGTAACTCCGGCACCCACCTCGCCTCCATCGTGCCCTAGGAGCCAGTCCTGCAGTAGGTGCCTTCCCACGTCCCTCCGGAGTGTGTCCTGACTGGAGCTGGGGTCAGGGGTCTCTCCCTTTAGCCCCCAGCTGGGGGTGCCCTGGGCACCGCTGGGCAGGGAGGGGCTCAGCTCTCCTCTCACAGGGTCTCTGACCCCCAGGCCCATCCTGGAGCTCCCCAGCCCTGGCTCCACGGGCTCTGGTTCAATCCCGGGGGCACCAGTTCCAGCACTGCCCCATGTCCTCTCATAGGAGGGGTAGGGAGGCCCCATCCTGCTCCAGGACAGCACTGCCCAGTTCCCAGCGGGGCCCCCCGGCCCCCCCGCCCCTCACTGGGGCTCTCCAAAGGCTTCATCCCAAGGCCCGACTCCGGGCTGCGGTTGCTTCTCCCCTGGGTGTGCTGGGGTTTGGGGGGTGCAGCGCTGGGAGCGCCCGGGCCAGGCTGGGCTGACCCAGGCGCAGGGGCTGCAAGTAACGTGGAATAAAAGCACCTCAAACCAGAGCCTCCTGCACTCTGTCGCCTGTCCGGGGGTGCTGCACATTCCCAGCAGGAGCGGGGGAATGCTGCAGCCCAGCACCGTGCCTCCTGCGCTCCCTCACCTGGGCCAGGATGGGGCTGGGATGCACTGTGTTCCCAGTGGAATCTGGGGGACCCTGTGTCCCAACGCTGACTCCTGCACTCTCTCACCTGGGATGGGGCTGGGACGCTCTGCATTCCCAGCAGGAATTGGGGGACCCCGCTCCCCAGTGCTGTTACCCCTCCGCATTCCCGCCGGGACTCTGTGTCCGGGCTCGTGTCCGCGGTCTGTTTGCAATCAGCCCCGGAGCCGCGTGCGGCCGGGCCCGGTGCCAGCCCCAGCCTGGAAAAGGGGGAGCGGGAGCCGCCGGAGCCAGAGCCGGGGAGCACAGCCCGGCGAGCGGCCGCGGCAGCGGGAGCAGGGAGGTGGCACCTGCCCAGCTCGGCCCTGGGGGACACGACATCCCCGGGGACACGGGGACACGGCCCCGCCATGACCCGGCTGCTCCCCCTCCTGCTCCTCGCGGCTCTGGGCTGCGCAGCCAAGCCGAGCCGGCGGCCAGCGGCGTGGGACGATGGAGCAGATGGTAATTCCCACCCTCGGGACCCCATTCCCGCTTGGAACCCCCATCCCACCGGGGTGTGGGCACAGGGAAGGGCCTGACCGGGCAGCTGCCCTGGGTGTGCGGCCGGAGAGGTCCCAGGGGGTCCTGTCTGGGGCTGGAGAGGTCCCAGGTGAGGGGCTGTTCCTGGGGGGCTGCTCGTGGTCCCACCGCAGCCTCTTCAGCCCAGAGACCCTCGGCAAGGGGCTGCGCCAACCTGACGCTGGTCCTGGACAACTGGAAATTCGCCATCACATCCCAGCTCCGGAATCTACTGCTGTCGGACCACCACACTGTGCTGCCCGACTACGGCAGGTGAGAGACTGGGGATCCCGGGGAAGATTTGGGGGTCCCTGTTGGGGAACTGGGGGTCCCTGCCCTCACGCCGCTGCGCCCTCAGGATCCCGGCGCTGTCGGGGGCCCTGGACGAGCTGTACCGGGATTTCCGCGGCCTGAAGGAGCAGCTGGGCCGGCTCTCGGATCGCTTCGCCCACCTCGAAGCCTCCGTGGAGCAGCTGAGCCGGGCCCGGGGCGCTGCAGGCCCCCCGCGCCGGGGGATGGTCCCCCAGAGCCCCCGCAGGGCCCCCGGGACCCCGCAGTGAGCGACCCTCGCCCGGCACCTGGGCGGGGGCGGTGACCGGGGGGCTCAGCCAGGCCGGGGGGACAGGGGCATCACTTGGGGGGCTCAGACTGGGGGCGTCAGAGGCATCAGTTGGGGGGATTCTCAGAAAGACGAGTGCCAGTGACATCACTTGGGGGAGCTCAGAGAGGCTGGGGGGCATAGGAACATCCCGTGGGGGAGGGTCTCAGGCTGCGGGGGT
>VZRN01001088.1:349798-377685 GCA_013397935.1 Dasyornis broadbenti | reverse complement strand
GGCTCTGGGGCTGGGGGTGGCTCGTCACCACTGCGTGGAGGGGAAGGGCTACAGGCAGATGTGTGGGCGAGGAGAAAAGTGGGATGCAGTTCCCAGATGGATTTTAACCAGGACATGAGCGAATACCTGCCTTTCCAGCAGCCCTTGGGATGTGCAGGGGCTGTGCTGAGCAACTGGGGGGCAGCTCCTGAGGGCAACTCGGCCTCCACAGAGTTGAAAAGGCTTTTCCAGTTACTGAGCAATTCCAGGATCCCATTCCAAGGATTCGACTGCACCGTTTATTTCACAGTCGTCACCTCCTGGAGAAGATAAAGAATCCCATTTCTCCGTTGTCCCCAGGTGGAGACACCTGCCCACAGTGTTTGGAGGCTTGTTCCCATTGAACATCAGTTCCAAACAGCCAGGGAGAAGGGCTGGTTCCAGCATCGCCTGTGGCTGTACGTGTCCAGGGGCTGGAATGTGCGCTGGAAGGATTGGCAGCACAATTCCCCCCCGAGCTCAGCCTGTTAATCTCCCATCTCCAGGAGGGATGCCTTCCGCTTACTGACTCCTCTCTCTCCTCCCAGACGCTTCGTCTGTGGGCCTGATCCCCCCAGGGCTGTTGCCTTTTCTCTCATGGTTGTGAATTCCCAGAGGAGGCCGCAGCGGCACGGTGCCTGGTGGCGGCTGTCCCGCTGCCCTGTCACCAATCCAGCAGCTATTTTGGGTGCTCCCCCACATCCCCACTCCGGGCTGTGGGTCCCTGCCGTGCCTTTTGCTCATTCTGTGGGAGAACATCTCGTTTCCTGAATTTTTAGCTCGAGTAGAGTCCAAGGAAATCAGGAGTTGAAGTTAATATTGAAAATAGCAGAGGAAGCTTCCAGAAAGGATTCGAGTTTGTTTTCTGGCGGGCACTGGGAATGTTGGGCTGCGCCCTGAGAGAAGGCAGAGGAGACTCCAGGGTGGTGGGGTCATGCTGGACCTCACTGGCAGATTTGGGTTCTGTGGTCTGGGTTTGGCACCGGAGCTCCCCATTCCCGTTCTGCCCAGCAAGAGCTAAAAATAGAAGTAAAGTTTTCTTGGCATTGTCTTTTTAAGAGAAAACCCAGTGATTTTAGGACTACTGAGCGTTTTCTGCTCCAACCCAAGGATGGGAGGGGGGAAAAAGCAAAGCCTTGGCAGCAGCCCTTTGGTGTGGGTTGGGAGCACTGGGTATTCTGGGAATGGGATTGAACGTTCTGGGCACCAGCTCAGCTCTCCCAGCCAGCGATGTCGGGCGGCCCAGTTCGAGGGGGAAGATAAAAATAAAAAGGGGACTTGGATTGGAATTCTGCACCACTTTAACTTTCGCCACACACAATTTTGTACAGGAATATTTTCTCTCCCATTGCCTTTAATGGCTGCCATGTGTGGCTGCTGCTTCACACCACTTCTGGTTTTAAACAGAAGAAAAAAGAACCTGCTTGCTGGCTTTCCCTCATCCCTGTTCCTGTCTTATGTGGTTTTCAGTTTCCAGAGGGAATGGCTGAAAAAGAAAGTGGGAGGGTGAGGGAAACAGCCCCAAAATACCAGTGGTGGGTTCCTGCTGCACTGCCCTGTGTCACTGTCAGTGTCTAATTGTGAACTGACATCTTGCCCTGTTCTGGACCTTTCTTTGACTAACTTGCGCTTTTCTTTTCCCTTTTATGCCAGCGTTTCATGCCTATGGAAAAGCAGGAAAAATGTTGGTGGAAACAAGGTAAATCTGCTGCTTATTCAAAGTGTGAACAGTCTGGGTGTCTTTGGTGAAAACTTTTCTGAGCCTTGCTGCGCTCTCCTTGCTTCCCCTCCTGTCTCCTGGAATTCAGCAGGCGCCTGAGTGAGATCCCCTAAGCGCAGCTCACAGGTGCCACCTCCATCCCAGCCGTGCCAGAGCTCCCGGAGACGGGAGCGCTTCCCAGGCACTGGGAGCACAGAAGGTGGGGATGAGCTCGTCTCCTGCTCTGCTGTGAAATCACAGGCGTGTCACTCGTGGCAGCTTTCCAGGGGTGACATCCCTGCTGCTGAGTTAGTGGGAGGGAGTGTTTGCTTCCTTGGATCCCGGGATCTGCTCTGGTCCTGCCCTCTGTGCTCCCTTCCCTGCGAGATGCCTTGAGGGGGAATCCTGCCTCCTTCTCAGGGCAGACTCTGCTTCCTCTCGTGACCCCAGTGCAGATCTCAGGTGATGGCACAATCCTCACAGCCCTGCTTTTTCCAGCAGGGTTTCTTTTCCAGGCAAGTTGAGCCCAGGGTAGGCAGTGGTGCCGGCTCCTTCCCTCTTCCCAGCTGCAAACTTCTGCAGAGCACTAAAAATACACAGAATATTCCTCAGATGGTACTTGTCCATGCAAACAGAGGCTGTAATTGCCACAGGGATGTTCTATAATTGGAACTGGGGAGGAAGGTGGTCCAGAAGTGGGAGGAGAAGCAGTTCATGGACAATCTTTTCATTAAAGTGCGGTCCGTTTTGTGGAGAGATGTTGGAGAGCCCGTTGGATATCGAAACTCATGGCAGGGCCCTGCTGTGGGTGTGGGGCTCTGAGAGTCTTGTACTGCTTCTTTTAAATTTTTCCAGGAGTTGAAGGAGTTCTTGTCATCTCCAAGATTAGTTTTCCGTGGTTTTTTTTATTCCCATGGCTCCCAACAGGAATTAAACCCATGCACGGGTTGTGGGCAGGGCTGTGTCTCCAAGCGTTTGGTGTGGATGGAGGTTCTCTGGTGACTGTTTTATTGGGATTGAGTGCAGAAGGGGTGTCCTTCCCTTGCCGAGGCTGAGGATGGGAGCGTGGCCCTCCTAATCCATCCCTGCTTGTGTTTGCAGCATGATTGGGCTGATGCTGGGCACTTGCATCGCTTTCTACGTCGTCATCGGCGACCTGGGCTCCAACTTCTTTGCCCGGCTGCTCGGATTCCAGGTGAATAAATCAGACCCTGCACTGAGCCCCGTGTTCCTTGGATACAGCAGAGCTCCTGCCTTGGAGTGTGCTCCAAGGGGTCCCAGGGGGGCTTTGTGGGGTCCCTTCACGGAGAGCTCCTCGTGCACAGAGCCTTCGGCTCCGGGAAGTCCAGGAAGCTCAGACATATGGCAGACAATCAGCTGTGGAAAACGCCAATAAGGCATTTCCATCAAAGGAATTCTTTTCAACTTGGTCCCTTATTAATTCTGGAGCAGATTCCTGGGGGAGATAATGCTTCCTGCCTTAATTCCTGCCCCAGTGGGTAGTGACAGGCAGTTCCTCTGCCTGCGCTCTCCTCCCTCGAGTTCAGGAGGGATTTTTGTCCTGTCCCTGGCTGTTTTTGTGGCCAAAGTCTCTGTGTTCCTGCCTCCTCAGCCGTGTGATGAGCCTGCTGCTGGCTCAGGATGCTCAGAGGCAAGAGGTGCTCCTCGGAGCCGGCACGAGAGCCGTGCAGGGAAGCAAAAGGATTTTTGGTGGAGTGTTATCTGTGCTGCCTGATGCTCCTAAGCTCAGATTAAGGGACTGTGAAGTTAAAAAAGATGCGTTGAGGCTGCAGCCAAATTAGGTATTAAATATTTCCAAGCATTCCAGAGTGTTCTGCTATAATAAATACCACTGTGAGGCTTTGATTAATTTTCTGGATCCGAGTTTTCAGGACTTCCAATCTCTCGTCTCCCCGAGTAAATTTAGGTTTTATTTAATTGCATGAAAATGCCTAAATAGCTTGTGCTGGATTAGCATTTAACCCCCCCCAGCCACCCCCAAATTCTTCCAGCTCGGACCTGTCACACACTGCAGAGCAACAGTGGCACCCAGTGACTGTCTCAGCTCAGCACAGATGGAGCCCACAGAGCGCCGAGCTCGCAGCATCTTCAAACACCTCCAGACACAAGATTTCACTGTTTAAAGTTGCTTTTCACTCTGGAAAGATGAACTGTGTCAGGGCTTGCTCACTGGGTGGGTGTGTTGAGTGTCCTCCCTGCTCCCGGTCTTTACGCAGGTCCCTTTTCCAGGTGTCGGGCAGTTTCCGGATCGTCCTGCTCTTTGCTGTCTCCCTGTGCATTGTCCTTCCCCTGAGCCTGCAGAGGAACATGATGGCCTCCATCCAGTCCTTCAGTGCCATGGCTCTCATCTTCTACACCGTGTTCATGTTCGTGGTGGGTACGGACACTGGGAATCCCGTTTTCCTGCTTTCCCTTGCTTTTTAATGACCAATTTCACCTCCCGGATGCTCCTGTGCTTCACTCGTGGAGCCCCAGCCCTGTCTCACGCAAATTTCAGGACTGGAAGAAAAGGAAGGCGTGGAAATTCTTTCCATGTAACTTTTCCAGGCTGTGCAGGGTCACACCTCGGAGCTGCCTCCATAGGGAGGTGTGGAAACTCCCAGGAGCTGTGCCTTTAAGAAAGCACAACATTCGTAAGAGTTGGCTGCACTAAAACCTCTCTGGGGATTAGAAACCCCATCCAGGGTTATTATAAACAGACATTCACACATATTTACCTTCTGCTTCCTGTGCAACCCAACTCCTGCCAGTTCCTGTGTCCATGGCAAGGGAGCTCCCCAGCCACGGCTCCTCCCCCTTTCCATAAAGTTTTTCCTTCTCTTTGGTGAGCTGGTGTTGTTAAATGGCTCTGGGGCAGCAGGTTGGGATCCTGTTGTAGGACCCTTTGTCCCCCTCTGCTGAACAGGATTCTCTAAGGCCAACAGTGCTTCCTGTTTGGATTTAAAAACACATTTTAAAAAAACACATTTTAAAAAGTGCAAAAGAGGTTGCTTTGAACAATAATTTTCACAGTTAACGTGTCGGTGGCAATTGTCCCACCCTGGTGTGTGCTGTGATGTGTGATAGTGTCAGACAAGGGGACAATGTCATCGATGCTTTCAAATACTCCCTGGGATCCCTGGGAGCTCTGTGGGTGGGATGGGGAGCGGGGGGATTGGGATGGGGCTGTGCCAGCAGCTCCAGCTGCGCCTGGCAGAGCCGTCACACGCTGCCCCTTATCCCAGCCTGGCGTTGCTGCTGCCGTGGAGCCGTTTGGGGCTGCATCCTCACCCCTGCTCTCTGTCCTGGCTGCAGGTTGTGCTGTCCTCCTTCAAGCATGGGCTCTTCAGCGGGCAGTGGCTGCAGCGAGTGAGTTACACGCGCTGGGAGGGCATTTTCCGCTGCATCCCCATCTTTGGAATGTCTTTTGCCTGTCAGTCGTAAGTACCTGCCATTGCCAGCCCTGGCAGTTGTTCCTGCAGTGAGTTTGTGTGAGGGCAGAGGGTCAGGAGGACCTGCAAGGGATAGATACCATCTGGTTTGGTGGTTTGTTTTCATCGGAGTATTTTACAGCCCGCTGAAGTTCAGCCTCTCATTCAGTCGTGACCCTTTTGTTACCCAGATCCTTTTGTTATTCCATTTCACCTGGGAATTCTTGTAATGAAGCAACACGAGCTTCTGGTGCAGCTGCACGAGGGATGAAATTCCCCTGGTTCTTGAAGGGAATGCTGGAGCACCAGGAAAGTCCGTGGGGGTGTGTCACCCACCCCACTGCGTGACCCCCACAGGCCCTCCCCTGGGTAGCGAATGCTGGGGACTGCTCTGCTTCCCCAAATTCCATGGAGAACACTCCAAAGATCACACAGCTGTTGACTTTGGAGGGTTGTTCCTGCATTTCCAGTTCTCCTGGCTTGGTGGCACGTGGAAAGAGGTGAGAGCATACCAGGCTATTTCCACGTTTCCAGTTCCCTGTTTTTAATGAGGGTTTCCGCTGACATGTGGAAGGAGGTGAGAGCACACCAGGCTATTTCCACGTTTCCAGTTCCCTGTTTTTAGTGGCACATGGAAGGAGGTGAGAGCACACCAGGCTATTTCCACGTCTCCAATTCCCTGTTTTTCATGAGGCTTTTGGCTGACAAGTGGAAGAAGGTGAGGGCAGACCAGGCTATTCCAGGTTTCCAGCAGCATTCCCTGCTGCACCAGAGCAGCACGTGAGCACTACATGTCTGGCCAGAACCATGACGGCTCTAACCAGTGTAAACCCAGCCCTGGACGCAGGAGGGACTGGCCTCCTCTGGAAGGACCATCTTCCTCTGGAAGCCTGGCAGAGCTGAGCTTCCCCCCGTAGTTCCAGCAAACGGCTCTCATGCCAACAGTAAACGAATGTGACAGATAAAATTTGCTCAGACTGCTGTGTTTACACCCACTCCAAGATCCAAATCATCATTTCCCACTTACTGGCTCTCTTGGCAGCTCAGATCCTACCCCAGCACGCTCCAGACTTGCTGTTTAATGTCTCCATTACAACTGGCGAAGGGAATTGTGTTCTCTTGCAGCTTTACCTTGTTAACAAATCCCTTTTATTTTTGTCCTTATGGAACCCACACGGTACCCAGCACAATTTTCCTGGGAGTTGGAAACGCAGGGAAATGGTTTGGTCTGGATCTGTGTGTGTGGACCTAAATATGGGCTCTTTGGCAGCACTTTTGTGGCAAACCCAACCTAAAGCTGTGTGTTTTTTCCAAACATCAGGAAAATACACTGTGCCCAGCCCAGGCAATATTTCTATCTGTGTATTGTCTCTCTTTCTCTCTCTCCCCGCTCTCTATATATTCTGTTTCTCTCTTGATATATATTTTATCTAGATATTCTTTGCTAACCTCTGAATCACCTTTTGAACCATCCCACACACTGCAGAGCCTCCCTGCTTCCCTCTTTTTTCCTTCCCAAGCCTGGATGTTTGGCTGGACCCTTCCCTGGGAGGCTGAAGGCCGGGATGTCAGCGGTTAATCTGATGGAGGTGGCTGTGGAGAGGGCAGGGAGGAATCCCGAAGTGAAAGATTCCTGGGGAGGCCAATCTCCTCACTCCCAGGGAGGAATCCCAAATGGAGAGACTCCCAGGGAAGCTGGCCTTGCTCCCTGCCAGCGCTCCCAGCCCCAGCGTGTGTCCCGCAGCTGACGTGCTCGGCCCCCTTTGACATTCAGGGATTAAGGGTTAAGGATCTTTCTGCTTGGCTTCAGCCTGACACGATTCCTGGGAATGGCTTCGTGCCCACTGGAGCTGGGGATGCCCCTTCCCATCTCCCTGCGCGCTCCCCGCCTTCTCTCGAGAGCTCCTCCCAGGATGTAGCCGCTAGAATTAAAGTAACAAGAGGTTAATGAGTTGCTAAAATATGCACCTGATGTCAAAAAGGGCATTCCCCATGCTTTCCAAGGCTGTAAATACCCCAAATCCCGGGGAATTGGCGCTCCCGGATTTCTATGACGTGAGCTGAAGTAGGACAGGCGCTGCGCTCCGATTTGTTTGTTTAACTTTTCCTTCAGACAGTGGGATGCTCCAAACTTCTTCCCGCTTTTCCTCTGTAAACACTGTGTTGCTTTAATTATCAGCACGGAGAGCTCCAAGAACAATAATCTCCGGCGCTGGGGCTGGCCTGGAGCCACCCGCGTCCCCGGGAACAAACGGTCATTCATTTTGCAACCCTTTCTGAACCCGAATGTTTACATCACACGTTTTGCTCCACGTGGTGGGGTGGGGAGAGCAGGAATATTTTTGCAACACTTAAAAGTTATGAGTGTTCTGAAATCTCTTGGCATTAACAGTATAAATTGTGGAATAGCAGCGGGTGTTTATGCTCCAGAGGGGGAAGGTGTCAGGGATTCGTTGCTGCTGGGCTGAGGCAAGAGAACGGGCTGGGATTGGGGGTTTTCTCTCGTTTTCTGCGGGTTTCCTTAAATATTTTACCCTTTTTACAGTCAGGTCTTGCCTACTTACGACAGCTTGGATGAGCCGTCTGTCAAAATCATGAGCTCCATATTTGCTTCTTCCCTAAATGTGGTCACCACCTTTTACATCACGGTAGGAACTTCCCCTTCTCTTCCCTTGCCAGAAATCTGGAGGGGCCACAGGGATGAGGATTTATCTACAGCTGGGGCTGGTTTCTGCTTATCTGTATTTATTCTGACAGATAGGTCGTTGTGCTGAAAGCAGAGTTAGGTGGGAGGTGATGAACCCAAGAGTGCAGGGGGCATTGGGAGATCCACATTTTCAGGGTAGGACCTTGGATGGAGGCAGAGCGGAGGCCCAGCTCTTCCCGGGCCCAGCCTGGAGCTGGGGCTGCTACCCAGAGTTTGGGAGAGCTTTTTCCAGCCTTTTGTGAAGGAAGTTATGCCTCATAAGGCAGCGGTTAATAAAACTGGGTTAATAATTCCTGAGGAGAGCCTCGGCCCATGAGGCAGGCTGCTGCAGGGAATTGTGACAGCCCATCCGTTGTGGAGAGGGACAATCCATGGGCCTGGCAGCAAGCAGAGTGTGTCCTCCAGGAAAACCCCTGGATGTGGTGAGAAACTGCCTTGTAGGCAGCTCCCACTTTTGATTAACGACCTGTTGCAGGTTTTGGGGTGCTGGGGCTGCTGGCAGGTTGCCTGTGGAAGTGAGCCCACGCTGCTGCTCACCATCCTGCCCCCTCTGTGAGGAGCAGGTGTGAAGAGCTTTGGAGTCCAACCCCGCTCCCCTCCCCAGGTGGGCTTCTTTGGCTACGTGAGTTACACTGAAGCCATTGCTGGGAACGTCCTAATGAACTTCCCTTCCAACCTGGTGACGGAGATGATCCGAGTGGGATTCATGATGTCGGTGGCAGTGGGGTTCCCGATGATGATCCTGCCGTGCAGACAGGCACTGAACACCCTGCTCTTCGAGCAGCAGGTAAGATCCCGGGGCTGCCTTGGTGTGAACTCGATGTTCGAAGGGTTTTTGTGGCTCTTTGGTCTCTGACTGGGCTCCAAACCTGCCTCGGTTCCATGAGACTCTGGTGATAATGGCATGTAGAAGGTACTCCCTATCCAGAAGGACAAACCCTCAACTCCCATAAAATCCTCAGTGCCCAGGGTGTGGTGACAGTGCAGCAGGAACCTGTGGCCATCTCTAAATCCTGCTCTGCACAATGGTTAATCCCTGGGACTTGGAGGGTTGTGTCCTCTCCACAGAGGAATTCCAGGGGCTGAAAGACCAGAGTTCCCTGTCTAAAGCTCATGTCCTGTGGCTGCTGCTCCCTGCTCTGCTGGGGATTCCAGCTCTGGCACAGACGTGTTACACAGCTCAGAGCCGAGGTGGTTCTTCCCCTCAGAAAGAGGGAGAAATGTTCTTTTGGAAGCAGCGGAGCCTCCTCATTTCCTGCTGCTCCAGCTGCCGTCCTTTTGCTGGCCAACTCATTGAGCTCAGGCTCCTGTTCCCGGCCTCGGAGCCCAGCCCAGCCTCGTTTCTTCTTGCTTCCCAGTGTGCCTGCTCACTCCTGCTCCGTTGTTCTCACCCAGCACCTTTGCCAGCAGCTCTGGAGCAGCCCTTTCCCCTCAGGGTTCTGATGTCCCCTTCCTCCAGCGCCTCCCAGCCTGCAGTGCTGGCGCGGTGCGGGGGCGGGCGGTGGGATATGGGATACGGGCCTCTCCCACACGTTCCACCTTTCCCAGGGCCAGCTCCTCAGCCAGCCTTTGTGACTGAAGCTGGTCTGTCTGCTGGAGACTGTGAGTCCCTTGTGGCAGTGGCGTGTTCTCCTCTGTGCATTGTGCGCACGGAGCGCGCCGATGGGATTCAGCAAATAACAGTAAGAGATTGTGGGAATGTTCTGAGGCCTTTGTGTATCCGCATAAATAGAAACCTCTTAGGCAGGAAATAAAACTTGAGCAATTTATAGCTCTGAATCCTGCCACTTCTGCCTGTGAGAAGCCCCCGGCTCTTTTCTCACGTCGGGAGGGCCTGAGGATGGGGGTAGACAGTCGGTGAGAGCCAGCGGGTGCAGAGGAGGAAGCGCTGGAAACACTTGGGAACACTTTGGATCTCGCCTGGGCTCAGCTCGTGGCTGGCTGGGCTCTGAAGGTGTCACTTTGCCTTCCTCTCCCATCTGTGCAGCAGCAGAGCCGGGACCCACCGGCTCTGCAGGGCACGCTGGGGCCTCTGCCTTCCACACCTCCCACTCGGGAGATGGGATCGGATGGGAAGTGGAGGGCCCCTGGAATTCGTCCAGCAGCTGCCCAGCAGCACCCATCCTCCCCGGCCATCTCCCTGGGGTGTCCTCCCAGTTGGAGGAGCTGCTCCTGTGGCGTAGCACAGTGAGAATGGTCCTGCTCCTGGAGCTGTTGGGGAACATCTCTCCCTGAACAAAGCCAGAGCTCTTCCCCTGTGACTTCTTGCTCCTGCTGCACCCCTGGGCTCC
This sequence comes from Dasyornis broadbenti, assembly GCA_013397935.1. Taxonomy (NCBI): domain Eukaryota; kingdom Metazoa; phylum Chordata; class Aves; order Passeriformes; family Dasyornithidae; genus Dasyornis; species Dasyornis broadbenti. The sequence continues at coordinate 367,539 of VZRN01001088.1, read as the reverse complement.
TTCCTCCTGCCCTTGGCCTTGGACTGCTCTCTGAGTCCCTGCACAGGGGCTGGGGCACAGCTGAGGGGATCACGTTTGGGATGGGCTGGGAGCATTGCTGAGGGAATTGCTGGGGACTGTGATACAGGAGCTGAACTCCTCTCCCCCTCCACCCTTCCCCTCCCAGCAGAAGGACGGCACCTTCGCTGCTGGGGGCTACATGCCCCCGCTCCGGTTCAAAGCCCTGACGCTGGCTGTTGTGTTTGGAACCATGGTCGGAGGCATCATGATCCCGAATGGTGAGTGAGGAGCTGGGAACAAGGGCTGGCTGCTTTCTCTGGTCTCTGTTATTTGTTTTCCTGGCTGGGGTGACCAGACTCACATCCCATCCTGCCCAGGGGCTCTGGCAGCCATCCCATGCCGCTGCTCTGGTACTCCTGGAAAAGACCTTTGCTGACTTTTCCTCTTCTTCCCCAGTGGAAACGGTCCTGGGCCTGACAGGTGCGACCATGGGAAGCCTCATTTGTTTCATCTGCCCAGCTCTTATTTACAAGAAGATCCACAAGAATGCGCTTTGTTCACAGGTCAGTGCTGATGCTGCTTGACATCCCCCTAAGCCCTCTGCAGAGCCTGGGAACGTGCTTCAGTTGGCTGCAGCGGAGAAACTGCTCAGCACCTCCTCCAGCCTCCCCTTCCAGTCTGCCCAGCACAGGTGGGAGCTGTTCTGGGTGGGCGTCCATCACTTAGGGACACACAGGCAGTGGCAGAGGCGCTGGCCCAAGCTGGAACACCAGCTCTTTTTGTCCCTCCAGCAGCAAGTGAAACAGCAATTCCATGCATGAAATGCTGCTTCCAGTCCTCCTCCTGGTGGGATTCAGGTTTTGGATCCTCAGAACAGGAAATCCAGGCAGCCTGTAAAACCTTAAAGCCTCACATCCCGACCTGCCCGGGCTGGGTAAAACAAACAGGGCTCCACGATGTGGTTTGTGCTGCCGACCCTCAGCTTTCTGCCTTCAACCAAAATAATAGTAAAAAGGAACACACACATAGAGGTGTTGCTTCAGGAATTGATTTTCTAAGGGATTGGGGTCGTTCAGAGCCTCTTAGAAGTTTAACTTTTCCTTTTGCTCCAGTTTGAATTGGCCTCCTCAGGGACCGAAACAAAGTGGCTCTTTGCTGGGCTTGATCTCTCTGCTCCTGCAAATACCGTGGGCTGAAATTAACAGGTTTTGGGGGTTTTTTTCTAACAATATCCACTGCCTTTTCACAGGCCTCTGTCCCAACATTCCCAGTCAGGACAGTGCTGGGCTGGGAATGAGGTTTTGGGCACAGTGCGGAGTCAGCAGGGGAGAGCAGCACGTTTTTGTGGGGCCCACAGAACTGGTGGCTTGTTCTGTGCTTAATGACTTGTGGCTTTGCAAACCTACGTGAATTTTTTAAGCAGGGTGTGTTTTTTTTCTTCCCTGTGCTTTCCCTGACACAAGGAAATAGTCCAACTTTCCAGCTTTCACTCTGAATTCTGACACTTAGCTCCGAACTTCTTTGAGCAAAACCCCGAGCAGGAGTCTGAATGCCAGCCTGGGTTTTTCAGGGAAACAAAGAGCACTTTCAAGAATTGCTTTCTATTCCAGCTGAGCCGGAGTGTTTCCCTGCAGTGCCTCGAGGCTGCACTCAGGACTGGCTGAGCTCTCAGCCCGGCTGCTCAGGGTGGGACACTGGGGCCCTCACAATGCCTGACCCCAAACCCAGTCACGAGGCTGAGGGAGATGTTTGTCCTGCAGAAATCCCCACAAAGGAGAAAGGGCTTATCTAAAGCATCAGGCCCCGGGTTACCTCTCGAGGGGCTGGCAGCAAGCTGTCCAGCCTTCCCTGAGTGATCCATTGCCTGTCAGGTTTGCATTCCTGCTCCGAGCGAGGACACACCTGCCTGCTGGAGCCGGGCTGCTCAGCACCTCCCCGCCTCCACAGCCCAACTCGGAGCCCACCCTCTCCTCCTCCCTCCAGGTCTTTGCAAAGGCTCATTTATTCTTTCCCTGGAGCTCTGTCTCCTCCTTCATTCCTGCTCTCCTTTGATCAGGTGCTCCACTCCATCAAAGTCTGCTCCTGAGGAAGGTGGCGGGCGGGGGGAGAGGAGCCGGCCCTGGGCACAGCTGTCCTTCCCCACCCATCCCTGTCCAAATAACGTACATGGATGTTCTCCCTCCTCCCCTCCATCAACTTTAGCCTCCTTCAGAGAAGCAGACCTCAGCGCCAGCTTTTGCACTTCTCTGGGTTATCTTGGCTCTTGTGCTGCTGAGAACTGGCTGCTTTTATCGGGCCACTCTGGCACCCAGCGGCGTCCGGTGTCGGGCAGGTGGTGACATGGAAGGTCAGGTTTTTACAGGAGATGGTACAAACTGAGGCTATGAAACAGGAATTTTGCACTGAAAGTAGTGATGAGGATTTGAGGAGAGGGAGGGAAATGGGCAGATGTTTGCTGGCCAGCACAGAGCATTTGCTGGGGAACCGTGAATGACTGTAGCCGCTGCTCAGCCAGGCTGGGCTGGGAGTGCCCTGCTTGGAAGGGTTGGGTTGGAAAGGCAGGTGCCAGAGCAGTTAAAAAGCCTGGAGTCAGGCACACAGTGCTGTGAGGGAGAGTGTTCCCTTTCTTGTGGTTAAGCATCTGTTCCTGTAAAGGTCCGTGTCCCGCTGCTCCCCGGGAGCCCCGGGTTTGGCAGAGCTGCCGAAGGGCGTGTGGGGGTCTGTGAACAGAGTGTGTAACTGCCAACAGGAAGGTGTTGCCTTCCCAGTGTTGACACAAGCTTGTCCGAGAGGCCCCTCCTAGGGAGGCTGGAGTTGCTGATGTCCCAGTTGGGGAAGAGGAGCTGCCGGAGGTCAGGACGTGACCCCTGGGCTCGCTCCTGTGCGGGTGGAAAAGAGATTCCCTCTGCCGTTCGCCGGCAGTGCAGGGGCCGGCACCTTCCCCACCAACACATGCAGGGGTGCAGCCCCCAAACACAGCATCGCTGAGGAGGGACCCGGCGGTGACCGGGGCTCTGCATTCCTTCGCCATGACTCCGTGCCTCGGAACACTCCGTGTCCTGGAGGACGGAGGATGGCGTCATGCCACACAAACGCAGCGTGTTTGCTTCCCGTGGCTGCGGGAGAAGGGCTGAGCTAATGGCTCTGCTGTGCAGAGCTGGAGTCGTCTTCTGGGAGGAAGGAGGGCTGAGGGAGCGTGACCGGCCGAGGAAACGGCCGCGTAAACTTCCTCTCCTGAATTCCCGTCCGTGCTGAGTGTGGCTCCCGGGAGACAGGCCCTGGCCGTCCTGACCTGCCCCAGAGCTTTCCACAGCCTCTCGCTGTGTCTGTGCTGAGAGGGGCTTCTGGAGAAGGGTCTGGGGGAGATGATTCCCATGGGCCCAGACACTGGCTCAGAAGTGCCCTGCAGTGCTGAGCCTCCCCTCGCTCCAGGATCTCTGGATGCTGTGGGCATTGGTGGCTCCTCTGCCTGCTTTGGTTCCTTGAGCCCACAAGTCCTTGCAAGTCCTCATCCCTAGTTCCTTCGATTGCCTTGGTGGTCCCCTGCGCACAAACCGCCTGCTTTTTCATGTCATAAGCATCTCCGTGGAATTAAGCCAAATCATGGACCTCTTTATTCTGGTCTTCAGTTGGGGAGGGGGTAGGTGAGGAGGGGGGGAGCTGCGTGAGGGGCGGCTCAGGGACAGCCCAGCCCGTCTTCGACTGCCACGTGTGCCCGTACCCGCTGCTCCGGGAGCTCGCAGCTGAACTCCAAATGTGCAACAATCAAAGGGGTTTCAATCCGAGGCATTTGAGCCCTTGGTTCCCCACTAAGATAAGAAACAACAAAAATCCTTTTAAAGCATTTAATGTTTTCAGCCATTTCCTACAGTTCCCTCCTCTCCCACGTTGCTCCTGGTTCCTGTGGCACCAGAATAGATCCTCTTTGTGGAAACGCTCTTCCTCTCTGCTGTTGTTTCTGGAAGGTGCCAGAACAGCCTCCCAGGCACAAAATGCATTTGTGCCGGGGCTGTGGATGGTGGGAGGGGAGGAAATGGAGGAGCTCAAGCCCAGGGCAGCAGTGCAGGACCTGCTGACTCGGCATTTGCCCGGGGCTGGATGGCAGGATATCTGCTCTTTGTGCACCCCGGGCAAGGCAGGCAGCGCATTCTGCTCCTGTTTCCTCTGCAGCCGCTCTAAGGTCTGGCCTCTGCTCCCTGGCCACGCTGCCCCTGATCCAGAGCTGCTCCGCGTCCCGCCAGCCTTTTCCTTCCGAAGGCGTCGGGCTGTCTGCGGGGTGTGCTGGGAACAGGCCCTCGGGGGTCTCCTGGGCCCGGCCCTGACCATGCTGCTCTGTGTTTCTGGGCGATCTCCCTCAGCACAAGGCGGGTGAGGAAAGCATCAGCCCCTCCTCCCTCTCTGGAAGTGCCAATATTTTAATTCGTCCTTCCAATTTCACCTCTCCCCTTGATTTGCAGTTTTCTGGCAGCTTCCAGTGGTAGAAGTGCTCCCTGTGGCCATTCCTGGTTTCCCCCACACTGAGAAGCATCTTTTTGTTACGCTTTTTGTGAATTGGGATGTAAATGCTGCCCGATGAGGATCTGGGGGGAAGAGGATGAGTCATGGGGTCATGGAATGGTTTGGGCTGGGAGGGACCTTAAAGCTTATCCAGTTCCACCTCCTGCCATGGCCAGGGACACCTTCCACTAGACCAGGTTGCTCCAAGTGCCATCCAACGCTTCCTATGACTCCTGTGGAATTAGACCCTTTTGGATCAATTTGTCATCACGTAACAAGCTGTAAAAATTCTTTTGCTGCTCATCACTTTCTCCTTTTTGAGGTAGAGAAATTCCAAGAGCCCTTCCCCCCACAGGATCCAGATTCCATCCTTCTATTTTTATCCTGTTTGATCCTAGCTTTCTGGAAATTAGGGAGTCACTTCTCAGCATCTTCTTGAGCCCTGGGACCAGGAGCTGTGTGTGGACATGTTACTCTTGCCTCCAAACCCAAGGATTTTTAAGCATCTCCTTGGAACTGTTGCGGGCTGTAACCAGGCTGGGCTCCTCTGTGCTCAGCCAGACCCGATTTCGTGGAGCTCTCATGCTGGGAATACCAGGGAATGAGTCCTTGCAGCAGGACTTGTGTCTGTCACGCGTTTTTCTATTCCTGTGTCCTGTCCACTCACTTTGGAGCCCTTCCAATGCAGGAGCCTCCTTTTTAACAGCTTCCAGCCTCCGAAATTCCCATTCCTGTGGCTCTGCACCCAAATACAAACCTCAGCCAGGAGCAACAGGTTTTCCTGTTCCCCTCTGACCTTTCTCTCCTCTCCCTGACGCGTGTTACTGCGCTGAGCTCGGAATTGTGTGGAGGCACCGTGGGGAGCAGTCCCTTTGGTTTCCCTGTGCTAACTGTCCCTCTGGCACTTTGTGCAGATTATCCTGTGGATTGGGCTGGGAATACTGGTCATCAGCACGTACACCACCCTGTCTGCCACCGAGGACACCCCTGTGAGGACGGAAGCAGTGGGCTTGGAGCACCTGGACAGAGAGGAGAACAGAATTGACAAGGATTTGGTCAAACTTCCAGGTACGTGCTTGCAGGAGTTGGATTTCCCAGCCCTATTCCCAGCTTCACCTCTTAAAAAGAAGGAAAAGAGTTATTTTTTTTTCAAGTGTGGCGGAAGCAGGGTCATTTCCAGGCAGCTCTGTGCATCTTCACAACTTCCTGGGGCCTTTTCCCAAGAAAATCTGCACTTTTGCCCGCTGGAAAAGCCCAGTGTGACCTCCAATGGTACTTTGTGGAAATTGTTTTTTGGGGAAGAGAAAGGTGGGGTGCAGGCCTGGGATCTCCTGGGGACAGAGCAGGGATCCCTTTTTGCGATGAGCACAGTGCCCACCTGGCCCAGCAGGGCTGTTCTCTCCCTCTGCCAGCCCAAGGACCAGCCATCCATCACCCTCAAAGGTACGGAAATTTATGGGAACTGCCTCTTTTTTTGGTGTTGAGGATATAAATTTGGACTCTGCTTTTGCTCTGACAAAGCCTGTGATTATGCCTCAGCTTTGTTTACTGGTTCCTGTTATTTATTATTTGTTTGCTGGGGCTGCTGATGGAATTACGGCCGCTCCTCCCTTTCCCAGCTGCTCCGGAGCGAGGCCGTGGCGCGCAGGTGCCGCCTGACCCCGCGCTGCCCCTCGGCCCTGCCGCGTCCTGTTCCTTCGCTTCGGTTTTGTTTCCTTCTGCTCCTGCGGGGCTTTTTTTGTTCTTTGGAGGCCTTGAAATATCCTCGCGGAGATTGAGAGCGGAAGGGAGAAAGGGGCTGGCTCTTCTGGAGATTATCCTCCCTCCTGGTTCTTGGCCGAGTTCCTGCCCGGCAGCTTGGAGCGTCTCCCACACCGGTGCTGCTGCCGATAACATTCACTCTGGGCTTGCTCCGTGGTGGAGTTTACTTGTGGTTTACTCGTGGCTTGCTCAAGGCTGTGTGCCTTCCCAGGCACGCGGATGCCAGTGAACTCCGAGCAAAAGATGCTCCCAATCCCTTAATGGAGCCCTCAGCAGGGCCGGGAGGAGGGATGCGACTGAATTCTTCCGTCTTGGTTAATTTTGGAGCAGTAATGGCCAAAGAACAGCTGCTCCTTTCAGGAGGAATCAGTAATGACACGTGTTCTGACTGGGAAAATAAAAAACCCCATAAAACACGGTGTCCGCTGGAGTTTGCTGAATCTTCTCCCCTTCTCGGCGTGAGCCGGGGCAGCAGAGCGGGATGCCAGGCTCTGATCATCCGAGCGATCCCGGAGCCCGCCGGCAGCAGCTCTGAGTGCTGCTGGATTAAATAATCCCACCCGGGAGGAAGGCGGGTTTAGTGCTCCTGGGTCATAAACTTCCCAGGGAGGAGCCGTGCGGCTTCGAGGGAAAGCTCGGCTGTCCCCTGAGTCCCTTTGGCAGTGAGGGCTCTGTCCCTGGGGAGGAGGGAGGGAGACGGAGCCGGGCAGAGAAGGGGGACAAGGACCTGCAGGGTGGACGTGGGGCTGCCCCGGGAGAGCTGCCGCTGTGATTCCTTGGATCTGTGCCTCCCTGTGCCTCTGCAGGATGTCGGCTTGACTAGCAATGAGAGGCGTTAAATGGTGCCCTTCATCCCCCCCCGCGGCTCCCCCTCGTCCTCACCCGCCTTGTTTTGCAGAGCAGGAGCTGCTGCCTGGAACGCGCCGCAGCAGCTGCATCCTGTCGTTCCAGGGGCGCAGGATGCGGGCTGGGCCGCCCCCGGCACCTGGGTGCCCTCCGGATGGGCCGTATTCCACACCGGGGCTGGAGCAGGATCCCACGGCTTCTCCCTGGGCACTGCCGGGGGGCGCTCAGCCCCTTCCCCAGGGCACAGGGTGCCTCGTGCCCCTTCCCTGGCCGGAGGGTGGTGCTTCAGGCCCCTCTCCTGGGTGGAGGGTGCCTCCAGGCTCCTTCTCCCAGGCACGAGGTGCCTCTGGGGCAGAGGGTGCTCAGCCCCTTCCCTGGGCGCAGGGTTGCTCCGTGCCCTTTCCCGTGCTGCCCCATCCTAGGCAAACCTCAGGGCCTTTCCCCAGCGCTGCCTTCCCCGCCTGCCTCCTGCCTGTCAGCGTGTGAGAGGAGTTTTATTGGCCTCTTTGATGTTGTGGAGCCCAGAACTGGAGAGACTTTCATTAAAGCCCTGCCCCGTGGGCCCAGGGATTATGAATATTAGAACATTGGCCTTTTATGTGAACACGTATTGACCAGCGGCCTCGGAATCGTGTTTTTCCTAACGACACCCCAGTGCCCATTACAGCCCCAGCCTGTGGTGCTGGAGGTTTTACTGTCAGCAGCTCTTCGGGAAAGGGATAAAACCCCTTCCAGCCCCGTCCTGCCGCTCCGCGCGGCGGCTGCGCCTCCGTTAAAAGGTTGCTAAGCTGCCTCTGAAAGCTCAGGAAGGCAATTATCCATTTAAAAAAAAAAAAAAAAAAAAGCTAATTAGGCAATTTCTCTCCGTATTTAAAGCACCCTCGAGGGTCTCGGGGGGGATTAAGATTTTGTAATATTTTTCAGCTCCTTACTTGATCGTTGCTGCTTCGTCGTCTCCCTGGCATTGTGCAATGTTGGGTAACAAAGCCCTGATTCGGGCTCCTTCTGCAAAAGCCCTTTTCCCGGTGTGCTGGGCACCTCGCTCCGGCCATCCCAGTGTCCTGTGGGATGGGCTGGGCTGTGTTATGTGGATGGGGGCAAAATTTGGGGTTGTGCTTGGCACGTGGAATCCCTGCATCCTCCATCCCTGAATCTGTGTACTTGCCGCCCGAAAACCAACCTGCCCGACCCAGGCTGCATCCCTGCCGGCATTCCCAGCCGGAGCAGCCCTGGAGATGTGTGGAACGTGGCTCCTGCATCCTGCTTAGCTGCAGGAACAGCTTGGCTCCGCGGCGGCTCTCCCTGGTGCTTTGTGCGAGTGAGCTTTTAATAGTGCCTGTGACACAGAAAAGGAACCAGCAGTCTTTGGTAATTTGGGTTGGTTTTTACTGCTGGTGCGTCAGGAGACAACTGTGAACTAATTTCAGGGATGCCATTCCATAACCTTGTGAAATCTGGACCCGCTTCGGGGGGAGGGAGGGCTCCTGGAGGCGCAGCTGGGCCGGGGGCTCCCCGGGGAGGGCCTGCCCCTGCCCTACTCCGGGTGTGGGCTGCTCAGCACGTCCGAGGGCAGCGTTTGCCCCCGTCCCTCTGCCCCGCTTGTTCGGCTCCGTTTTCCTTGGCACGAGCTCCTGGATCTTGCTCCATATCATGCGATGAAGGAATTTGAGCAGATCTGGAGCTGGACTGGCACGAGCAGGTCCTGAACCCCGTGTCCCTGATCAGCCCTGACGTGACGCTCTGGAGTGGGTGGTGTGTCCCAGAGCTCCCTGTGCTGTCCCTAAGGCTCCCTGGACTGGGGGCGAGCACAGCGGGGCCCATCCCGCTGCCTCTGCCCAGGGCAGGGGCTGTGGAGGCACATTGCGGCTCCAAGAGGCTGGAAAAGCATGTGAGGAGGGATTTAGTGCCTGCCTGGGACCATTGCAACGATCCGAACCCAGAGCAGGGGGAGAAGGGAAGCTTTTAGGTTGCTAATCATGAAATTTTATGGCAGCCTGGAGAGGCTGTTGGCAAACCACAACACACCCAGGCACGCACACACACAAATCAGCTGCAGGACGCCCCGGCTTCCCCTCGTGCGAGCAGAGCTGCTGGAGAGCCGGGGGGTCAGAGCGAGCCCTCCTGGTGCTGCCTCACACCCCGGCCTCTCCTTGGGAGCCAAAAAGCTTTTACAGCCTCTCAGGCCTTGTCTGTAAAGTCCAAGGCCGCTCATAAAACATGACGAGGCGCACCGTTACTGGAAGACGCTCCAAAGGGACCTGGAGGGCAACAAGACAGGCAGAGCCCGAGCAAAACTGTTCCCTGCAAAGCACCCGGAGCCCCGGCTGGATTTCCAGGCAGCCTGAGAGGTTGTTAATTCACGCCCTGATGATGAACTTAATTTTGTCTCCCGCTGAGCAAATGACGGCTTAGAGGCAGCTTGGCCTTATTGTGGCGTGGAGACTTTTGGGTTTGTGTTTTGTTTGTGTTTTGGGCTTTTCCTGCATTGTTTGCAGAGCGGGAAACGTGCCTCTGCCTGATTTATGATGGAAGCTGCCAGGGACACTCCCGGAGCAGAGCGGGGCCTCCCCCGGCCCCTCGGGCTGCCCTGGGCCCGCGGGGGTTCACCTGCTGCTCTGGGCGGGGGGACTGCTGAGTTTAACTCCTCCGGTTCCTGCTTGCAAGGAAAGCTTCCCCCCTTCTTCCTTCTTACTTCCTCCCCTCTTCTTTTTTATGTCTCCCTCCTTCCTTTTTATTTCCCCTTGAACATCATCTCGCTGCCTCTGCTCGTTGTTCCCGTCTGCCGTGGGAACAGCCCTGCCTGTGTTGGGGTTCTCTGGATCCTTGGATCCTCTCCGACCGGAGCCATTTCCCGCCTCCATGAACCAATTAATGACAAACTTTCCTCCAATAGAGTAAAAAATTTCTTGCATTGAGGCCAGGATTGAGCTGGGAACATCCGCAGCCGTGCCGAGTGCTCCCCTCCCTGGCCTCGGCCTCCCGCTTCCCAGGGCCCCCAGCCAGGGCTGGGCACTGGTTCCTGCAGCCCAGTTTTTCCTGAAGAGGAGGAGTGTCCTGCCCTGACTTGCTGAACCCTGGGAAGTCCCTCAATGGAGAAGGGGACCCTTGGGTACTAGATTTGAATTTCTCAGAAAATCCAAGTCCTTTTCCCCTCCCACCATCATTCCCAAAGCGCAGGAACGTGGAAAGCCGGCCAGCCCCACGCACGTCCCTCCTCTGGGTGTGGAGCTCCAGGCTTGAGTCTGTCTTTCTGGAGAGGCTCAAGGTCCTGCTGGCACAGATCCCTCTGGGCCAGGAGTTTGTACTTAATTTTTTGGGAATTTTTGTTGTTTCCCCCCCCTAACTTGGGCAAGGCCCACGCAGCTGAAGTTGTGGCAATCCCTTCTTTCCCATGAGTTCATCTTGTAATAAATCGCACCAGCCCTGCAGAGGGGGAGGAGAAAATGGAAAGATGTTTATAGAATTAATTCCCCAAAGGAAATCACGCGGGGGAGGGCGAAGGGGGGAAGAGTTCGGAATTTTTTTTTGTTACAGAAGATAGATTTTTTTTTTTTTCAAGAGTTTGTTGGATGGAAAAAAATCTGCAGAACAACTTCACTGCTGGGAAACAATTCAGTTTCCTTGTCTGCTGCTCTCCAAAGGAAGAGTTCACTCCCTGTGTGGGTTTTCAGCCACACTGGGGGTGGAAAGGACCCTTCCCATCCCATGGAATGTGCCAGAGATTCCATGTGGAATACGCTGGTCATACCAGCACTGAACAGTGACTGGTTTGACTGGGATGTGTCTTCCAAAAACATTCCGTCTCTTTGAGGGCAAGGTGGGGGAGTCCCCCATCTCCTTCAGGAGTTTTCCCCAATCAGTGCCTGTTTAATCCCCCTCCTCAAAACGCCTGTGGGAAAAGGAAACCTCCCCCACCCCTCCTCTGAGAGGCGTACGAAGGGCTGTGGGAATACTCGGGCACTAAAAGGGGAGAAAGATCAAACTAAAGGAGGTTTTGAGGTGTTTCACAGCAAACAGCACTGGTGGGGGGGGTTGGGGTGGCTGGGCTGGACCCCAGCTCGGGTTCTGGTGTTGAGGGGTCCGGGGCTGGATCCCAGCTCTGTCTCTGGCAGTGCAGGGGGATCCGGGTCTGGATTCCAGCTCAGTCTCTCCCAGAGCCAGGGGTCCAGGGCAGGGAGCCGGGGGGATGCTACCATCTGGTGGCACTGGCTCGCAGCGGCAGCTGGCTCCATCCCAGCTCCATCCCGGCTCCATCCGGGCCATGCTTCCCTGCCGGCAGCTCCGTAAAATCCCACTACAGGGAAAACAATCAGCTGACTCTGGAACAAAAGCCCCCCCCAGCCCCGCCGTGCTAAGGGTGGAGCAAAACCAGTGGCTGGGCAGGGTCGTGAAGGGGCTGGGACAGACACAGCAATTCCCAGATCCCACAGCTCACCCCCGTGCCCATCCTGTGTTTGCAGAGCAGAACCCAGTGGTGGAGGAGCCCGAGGATGACCGTGATAAACCCAAAGTGCCGGAGGAGAAGGAGGAGATGGAGCAGCCCCAGATCAAGGTGCCCATGCAGGTGCCCAAGAGGGAGGAGGAGAGAGGAAAGGTGGAGGAGAAAGTGCAGCTGGACCGTCCCGATCAAGGTAACGGCGATCCCGGGAAAGGGAGCGGCTTTGGGATCTGGAGGTGTGTGCTGTGGGACTCTTTGAGATAAAGATCCTGAGCTCTGCTCCTTACCCTCCTCCTCTCAGTCCACCTCCGTGGTGGAATTGGTGGTTAAAGGGGCTCATTGGGAACGTGGTCTCTGGATGAGGGAAAGAGGGCAGGGCTGGTGAGGGCAGCATGGAGCTGGGTGTGTACTGGGAACCTGCTTCCTGTGACCCTGCCTGTCCACCCAGGGATTGCCCTGCCCGTGGGGGAAGCTCATCGCCACGAGCCCCCAGTCCCACACGACGAGGTGGTCGTGGACATGGGGCGGGAGCGGGAGGAATCCAGCGAGAACAAGGTGGCTCCTGGAGGAGCCAATGACCGTCTGCAGGAGGAGCCAGCCAGGCTGAAGCCCCAGAAGGAGGCACTGGGCCCAAAACAAGGGAAGGAAGTGGTCGCTGAGAACCAGCAGCGGGGAGGGACGGCTGGGCCCATCCCCAATCTGGAGAAGGCCCCGGAGGGAGCGGTGCAGCGGGATGGAAGGCCGCCCTACAAGGAGCTGGAGCCAGGGAAAGCAAAGCTGGAACCCAAGGCACAGGCAGCCGTGCCGGACGGGGACACTGCCGAGGCTGCTGACCGGGACAAGTCACAGCTCCAGCTCCCCAGGAAAGCAGAGGAGGCTGGGAAGTCCATGGAGAAGGAAGCAGACCCTGGTAAGCTCCTTCCACAGCAGCTCATCTGAGCAAACTCTTCGGGGCCTGTAGTGCCCCTGGAGATGGGACAGTTTGGTCATTCCCATCTCCTTCCCTTTTAACTCCATGAGCCGAGCACGTGAGTGTGCACAGCCCCTCCGGCAGCTGCTGTGGGAAAGGAGGAATCTGGTGGCTTTGACAGCTACTGCAAGAGCTGTCAAACAGTTGTTCGCTACCCGCCGTAATGTCAGGTGCCGTGCTGTTCCTGCACGGCTCCCAAATCACCGGGGACATGGAGCTGGGAGTTCTTGACAGGGAACACATTGCCAAGTGCCCGTCTAAAAGCCAGTTAGGGCTGTTCTTGCATGTTAATTGGCCGAGGTAGTTAGTGCTGGCTCGCTGCCACCAGGCATGGGATTGTTAAATATTGGGTTTATTACTTCCCTCGCAGCCATTGGGGTGGATACAAACGGTGCTGGGACGATGCAGAGGCATTTTAGGGAACATCTGCACTGACAGCAAAGCTCTGTCATCCTTTGCAGGTGAAAAGCAGGAGCTGCCCCTCCCAGAGAGAGCGGAACTGCTGGAGAACCGGAAAACCGAGGAGAAGCAGGAGAAGGCGGAGACCAAGCTGGGGGGTGAGCTTGTGTCCCCGGGACGCGTGGAGATGGGGGCACCCAGATCCCCCTGGATCCTTCTCTGTGGGAGGACGGTGTCTTGAGACCACAGTCCCTGCCACGATGGCAGCAGGCAGTGCCTGTCCCACCTCTGGCACACCCGCCAGGGTCGCTCAGGGACCTGAGTCGTGCTGGCACCTGGGCCCGGCAGCTCCTTGGTGTCAGAGCCCTGGGAAGAGGGAGTCAGGCGTGGAACCACTCCGGCAGCACGGTGGGAGGGGCATGGGCAGGGGCACATGGGGACACCTGAGCACGTCACAGGGAGAAGCCCTGTCTGCTCCTTCCCCTCAAGGCCCTGGCTGCTCTGTCCCTGGAGCATCGGAGCTGGAGCAGCAAAGCCCTTCCTTTTGGCTGAGCTCCTCCCTCCAACCTCTGCCTGGCAAGGGTATGTTGGAGCCTGAGCTTGGACTTGTGTGCAGGTCCCTTGCTCTCATCTCGTCCTCTTCCAGCTTCCTTCTCTCTCTCCTGGCAGAGTTTGTGGAGTCAGATCTTCTGCCAAGGAGAGCCCCCACAGCCCATCCAGCACTGAGACATAATTTCTGAGGGCTTTGGATGGCAAAAGTTTTATTTCCCTTTTTCCTCTTTTCCAGAAGCAGAGCCAGCAAAACTGCTGGACCACAACATGCTGCTGCAAGTGATAAAGGAGCAGCAGGTGCAGCACAAGCAGCTTCTGGATCAGCAGGCAAAGCTGCTGGCGGTGATCGAGGAGCAGCACAAGGAGATCCATCAGCAGCGGCAGGAGGAGGGGGCAGAGGAGAAGCCAAAGCCAGGTAAGGACATGGCCGGGGAGCAGGACCCCTCTGTGGGGTGCTCATGCCTCAGAGCAGCTCTAAAATCAGGCTGGGCAAGATCTGAGTTCCTTTGGCACACGGCAGAGTCCACTGCAAAGCCATTTCTTGCCTTTGGAGGTGGGGATCCAGCCCCGAGCACAGCGATAACGCCCCACGGCTCTGCTCGTCCTCCCGTGTGGCCCCATCTCATGTCACACGGAGTGTGGTGGCAGGAGAAGGGAATGTCCTGAGAAAACCCTTTTCCATGTTGGCTTTGTCCCCCAGCAGAAGCGCAGCCGGAGCCTGCTGTGCCCCTCTCCAGGAGCAGGGAGGACGAGGGCCTCGGAGCCAAGGGAGACACGGCTGGGAAGCCACTGAGCAAGGAGCAGCTGGAGCAGCACCCAGGCCAGCAGCCCCCCGATTCCACCAAGCAGCACAGGGACGTCGTGAGGAAGCTGGAAGAGGCTGAGCACAGGCGCGGCATTCCTGTGGCTCCTCCCAAGGAGTGGAAGGTGCCGCTGCAGGAGAATGACAGAGCTGTTAAGAATCCCGCGGAGAACCGGGATCCCCTCCACGGGGATGCCCAGCACATTCCAGCAGCCAGAAACCACCTGGAGAAAAAGCCCTTGGCGGAGGATTTGGGAGGAGAACGTGAAGCCAAAGCTGGAAGAGATGTCCACAAGAAGAATTTCCTGAATGCCGTGGAAGCAGCTACAGCTCCCATCCAAAGAGAACAGCCGGGGGCTGCCAAAGTTCAGGGAGTAGCAGGAAGGAGTTTGGAAAGAGACTCAGGAACAGACCTCAAAGCCAAAGCTCTGAGTCAGGTGGAGCCCAAGGACCTGGCAGTGGTGCCGGACTCTTCCAGTAACAGGAATGTGGCAGTGAGGGAGCAGCACCCCCGGGAGCGGGAGCGGCGGAGAGGGGCGGAGGCCGAGGGAGCAGGTGGGCGGCAGCGGGACCCGCCTGGCCACGGGCACAGGAAGGAGGAGGATGCCCAGGAGGAGCCGCGGGGCCAGCAGGGCCGCGGGGATGCGGGTCCCTCTAACGGCGCCGACAGGAAACCCGACCCTGAGGATGCTCCAGCGCCAAAGTCTGAGAACGGAGTGGCCGCTCCTGGGGATCCGCAGCAGCGGGAGCACGACGTCAAACCAAACCGGGACCTGAAGCTGCAGGGGGGCCTGGACCTGCGCCGCAGGAGACGGGACCTGCTGCCTCCCGACCAGGAGGAGGAGGAGGATGGGGAGGAGGAGGCAGCTGCACAGGGGGCCGGGGGCATCCTGATCGGCCTGAACCCACTTCCCGATGTGAAGGTGAACGACCTGCGGAGCGCGCTGGAGACGCGGCTGAGCCAGGTGGCCGAGGGCGCGCAGCACGTGGTGCGCAGCCGCCACATCCAGCAGGTGGCACAGGACGGGAGCCCATGACAGCGCTGAGGCCACGCTCCGCAGGGAGCGCTGGGGCTCACCGCTGGATTTTGGGCTGTTGCTCAGGCACAGGGAGGTCTGAGCCAGCAGTGCTTTGCTGGACACAGCATGTGGATCCACAGGATCTCCTTGGATCCACGAGCACCATCCTGGGGGCTTCCCCAGCTGCACCCTCAGTGTGTGCCTGTGGGCAGCCGAGGAGATGGCGACGCTGGAAGTGACATTCCTGTTGTCCCCTGCCTTCCAGAGCTGCCATGCACCTCAGCTCCCTGCCAGGCCGCTGCTCCAAGGACCTTTTCCAGCATCTCATTCATATCAAATTGCCTTCTCCAACCATCTCCCAACTCCTCGCCGAACCGGGAAGGGGCTCCATTGCCCCAGCTGTGCCGAGGGGACCCGGGATCCACACCTCGGGAAGGGCTTTACCCCAGAGGAGCTGTGAGCTGAGGACCAGCGGAGCCAATGCTTCGCTGTTGGATTGGGAGCAGAGCCTCATGTGCTTGGGACACAGTGGTGGTTTAGGAATCTCATTTAGTAGAAACGCTGCCTTAACTGGGCACAACTCCTGCTGTTGTGCTGCCTCTCTCCCAGGGATGGGATTCCTTGGCCACACACTGGAATCACATGGAGCTCTGCTCCTGCTGCCCTCCCCGGGTGCTCCTCTCTGTGCTCTCCAGCTCCACTTCCCCTCTCCAAAGTGCATTAAGAAGCTCAACTTCCCCCCGACCCTTCCCAACCCAGCTTGATTTTTCTGCCAGAGGCGATTATTTTGGGAACAAACGTGGCAGAGCCAGGTGGATCCAGGGGCTCGGCTCATGCACACCTACCTCTTCCTGTGTTCTGTGTGCTCTCCCAGCCTCCCCCCACCCTGTTCTGCATCCAGACAGGGCCCTGCTCTGCCTCTGGAAATTTGTTTGGTGAGTGAGGAAGAGAAGAGCTTCCCCAAGAGCTCTGTATTGTTTCAGGCTCCCAGTGATTCATCCCTTGGGTTTTTTTGGGTTTTGTGTTTTTACATCCTGACCTGTGAATGTAAAGAATCCAATCCCAAAGCTCCCCCTCCACAGGCTGAGAATTCCCAGTCTGGAGCCCTTAGACCTCATCACTGTGGTAGGTTTTATATCCCGATCTCCAAATGTCTTTGGTGACCTTGAGTCTGTGTCCAGTGGGACCCTGCAGAGCTGGGACAGGGTGGGACTGACCCTGCCTGGTGCTCCCGGGATGTCACAACCCAAAGCCACAGGGAAATGGCCTCGGGAGTCCTTTGGGAAGACCCCTCGGAATACTGTGGCCTTAAACTCCCTGAACCCCCCCCAATCCCCACGAGCTTCTCCATTAACGCTGTCATCAAGCACAAACACCACAGCCGGGAGCCCTGGAGCTGCTCCGAGGGGCAAGGATGGGCTCTGGAGCACGGCTCCAGGTCTGCCCTGCGGAGATGGATCCGGGCTGTGGCACCAACCCGCCTTCCTGAAGTAAGAGGGAGCTGGATCCGGATGGGCTCCTTCATCCCCTTTGCTGCCGGCTCCGGCCCCGCGGGGTCAGACCCGCCTGTTTGTTGTTCTCTGTGTGAACATAAGGGACCAAAGATGCTCCTGACATTCCTGCACCTGGGAATGGCGTGGGCACCCCAAGCTGGGCTGGAAGCCGGCGGGAGCTGCCTTGTCCCGCCGGGAACGGCTGCCCCGGGGCGGGTGGAACGCTGGGAGGGAGAGCCCGGAGTGGAGGCTGAGCCCATCAATAAAATAAGCGGAAGCATTTTGATCTGATTTGTTTTGTTTTTTTTTTTTTTAATAAATAAAAATAGATCTGTGACCCTCATCCAGCCCGGGGCTCCTCCTCCTTCGGGTCGGGGAGCGGGTGGCAGCTCAGGCCCCGGGACCAGGGGGGCCGCGGGGCTTCGTCATTTGAGGACAAACCAGTGGGTTTTGGAGTTTTATTCCCCACGAGCGTCTCGAGGCGGGGGCGGCTCCGGGGTCACTTCGCCGTCGCCTTTGCCTGCAAAGAGCCGCGGTCAGGACGGGCCGAGGCTGCCCCCATCCGCCGGCACGGGGATCGGATCTGGGACGGGGATTGGCACCGGGGCCGGGACTGTGACAGACACGTACCGCCCGGGCGAAGCATTCCCGCAGCGCCTGGAACTCCTCCAGGCAAGTGTCCCGCCGCAGTTCCGTCGGTCCGGCCGCCGCCGTCGCCACGCACCGCCCGTAGGCCGCGGCCTGCGGGAATCACACAGGACGGGAGCGGGGGCCGCCAGGACCCGCCGACCCCCACAGCTCCCCTGGGCCCCCCGGCCCCACCTGGTCCCCGCACGCCGCCAGCGCTGCCGGGAAGCGCCGCAGCCGCGCCCGCGCCCGCAGCCACACACCGCGTCCCGACATCGCCTCACGGCACGGGTGCCGCCATGCCGGGGCGGCCGCGACTGGCTGCCAGCCCCGCTCG
>VZRN01001088.1:332129-344693 GCA_013397935.1 Dasyornis broadbenti | reverse complement strand
GGCTGGGGATCTGCGGGGATTGGGAGTTGATGGTTCCTGGAGAGATCTGGGTCATGAGGGGCTTGGGGGCTGGGGATATTGGCTGGAGTCATGGGGGCTTGAGGCTGGGTGTTCCTGGAGTCCTAGGGAGGGATCTGGGTCATGGGGGTCTTGGGGTTGGGTGCCCTGTGGTTCCTGGTGGAGGTCTTGGCCTTGGGGACTTGAGCCTTTGGAGCTGGGTGTCTGGGACTTGGGGGTCTTGGGGCCCGGAGATGGGTGTCCTGGAGGCATCTAGGCACTGGGTGCTTGGGCTTGGACCTGTGGTTGGAGTCCTGGGCCTTGGGGGTGAGGAAATTTGTGGGATCTGGGATTTGGAAGCTTAGAGGAATAAGTGGGGGACCTGGGTGATCCTGAGGGGCTCAGGCATGCGGGTGCTTAGGGGCTAGGGCTTGCCTCTGGGTCATAAAGCGGCTGGGGGCCTTGGGGCCATGGGGGCCTGGGGCTTCAGAGCTGGGGAGCCTGCGCTTCAGGGATTTGAGGGGCTGGGGGCTCCTGAGCCCTGTTTTCCTGCCGTGAGCCCAGCGGTTTCCATGAGAGCCGTTTGTTTCCCCACGCTGTGGAGCCCAAGGCATTGCCTAAGGCTGTGGTGGAGCCCTGACAGGGGAAGCCAGGGCTGCCAGGGGATAGGGTTTAGGGACAGTGTGGGTAATAAATGTAAAGAAATAAAGTGATGTGATCTTTTACTGGGGATGGCGGTGACTCCTGGCTCAGCACTGGGGCTGGGGGAATGCAGAGGGGAAAAGGTGGGAATGTGCTGCCCCAAGCTGGGGAGGGCCCAGCCCTCCCTGTGCTCCCTGAGAGGGCACGGACACTTCCAAAGTGACTCCTGGCAGGGACTGGGAGCTTGGCAGAGGGGAGGATCCCTTAGGAGCTGCCCAGGTGGTTCTTCAGCATCCCAGCCCTGTGTGGGATGTGGGATGAGCTGAACCTCCAGCCTGCACAGATGGGGCCACTCTGGGCCTGTGTGATCCTCTGGCAGCCATGGACCGTGTGGACTGAAGGAGCCCGGGATGGGGATCAGGTCTTTCCCTTCCTTTAGTCCTCTACTGGAATCCCAGGCCATAAATGGGACAGCAGCTCAGGGACAGCCAGAGTAAAAGCAGTGAGGAGTTCACCTGGAGCCTCTCCCGGGCT
The DNA here is from genome assembly GCA_013397935.1 of Dasyornis broadbenti. Lineage (NCBI taxonomy): Eukaryota > Metazoa > Chordata > Aves > Passeriformes > Dasyornithidae > Dasyornis > Dasyornis broadbenti. The sequence continues at coordinate 343,520 of VZRN01001088.1, read as the reverse complement.
GTGCTCAGGGTTATTTGCTGTGTGGCAGTTTGGAGGAGGGTGTTTTGTCCCGTGTGGAAGTGGTTCCAGCTCTGTGTGCCAGTGCTTGCAGGAGCCAGAGTGTCCGCTTCCGAGGCTGGATGCTCCATGCCTTCCCTTCTCTCTGCGCTGTGCTTCCAGGGCCCCTTCCTTCTGCTCCAGCATGAAGAGCACCCGGAGCTGCTGCTCCGTCCAGAGCTCCGACATTGCAGACCTGATCCTGACGGGGCTCCCGGCGCCGGTGTCGCGCCGCCCCGGCAGTGCCTCTCCCGCCAAACTTGTGGCACGCTCCGTGTCCGTGGCCGCTGATGGCAGAGCCAAGAGGAACGCTCCGGTGAGCCCGTGTCCTTCCCCGCTCCTGTGCCAGGGCCAGGGAGCGCCTGGGATCTAGGATGGCTCCGTGCATGCCCACGTCCCTCTCGTGGCTCCCCCAGCACCAGCCTGGCTTTGTTCCAGCACCGCCCTCGGCGATTGCTGCTCGTGGTTCTCTGTTGGATGCAGAAGAGCAGATAGGGAGTGTCAGGATTCCCTGTTTTCCCTTCGTTGCCCTTCACCTTCCTGCACCAATTTCCATCTGGAAACTCCTGACTTCCTGGTGTTTCCTGCTGGGATGTCAGGCCCAGCCTGCCCCTCATCGTGCACGCCCAGTTCCTGCTGTCTGGGGGCTCCTGAGTGGGGGTTCCACAGAGGGAATGAGCCCCAGGTACTTGCTGGGCTCTCTCAGGATCCAGCAGCAGACAGTCTGTGCCCCGTGCTGAGTAATCCCTTGGCAGCATTCCTGCGCCCTTGTTCCTGGGAGCTCCTGAGGAACGTGTTCCTACTGGCTCAGCAGTGCCAGAGCGAGGTGTCATTGCCTGCTGCCTCAGGCAGAGCTTGGCAGCCCTGGGACAGTGGGAGCTCCATGTCCAGGCTGGGTGAGAGGGCATGGGGGAGCCTGCCCGTGCTCCTCCTGGATGTGGCTGCTGGATTTATCCCTGTGCTCCACAGGAAGATGCAGGATCCCGGGCCATGAACAACTTGCGGAGGTCCAACAGCACCACCCAGGTGAACCAGCGGGTGAACAGCTCACACAGGTACAGCTCCAGCCATGGACATGCGTCTGTCTGTCCTGTGGATGGCTCTGGGGGTCACCCCATGCATGTGTCCAACCTCCCTGGGTCCTGTGGGGGAGCAGGAGGCTTTCCAAAATGTACCCTGAGCTCTGTCTGGGGCTTTGTTTGGTGAGGAGGTCCCTTGTTTAGGGTTCTATAGAATCACAGAAGGGCCTGGGTTGGAAAGGACCTTAAAGTCCCATACAGGGACACCTTCCACTAGACCAGGTTGCTCCAAACCCCTTCCAACCTGGCCTGGGACACTTCTCTGTTAGAGAAGTGCCCAGCTTCTGTGGGCAACCTGTGCCGGGGCCTCACCACCCACACAGGGAAGAACTTCTGTTTGGGTAAATGGAGTGTATTTTTGTGGCTGTCACGAAAAACATTCCATTTAATTCCAACAGCCCCTCAGGGACCCTCGAGGCCATAACTGGGCTGTGTGAGGAGACAAAAGTTTGCTGTTCCCAGTGCCCTCTGAGCTGGGATTTTCCATTCTCCTGTTGGTCTGTGCCCATCCCGATCTCCACACACCACCCTGGAACCCAAAGCTAGGGGTAAAAACGAGTCATTTGTGGATTGTGTGGCCATGTAACAGTTCTCCAGCCCCTTTATCCCCCGTGTCACACTGGAGTGTCCAAGTGCCCTTCATGGCCAGAGCATGTCCTGTGGCTGTGAGTTATCCCAGAACCCCTGTTCTGTCCTCTCTGCCTTCCCTGGGTCTTGCTAAAGCTCGGAGCAGACAGAAGACTTCCTGGCCTTCTTTGAGAGCGGTCCAGGAGGAAGGAAGAAACTTGCAACTCTGAGCAAAACTTCCCCAGAAAAGAAAACCACATGGAATATCCTGGTGAGGACGGCGGGCTCTGGGCGTGGGTGGGCCATGTTGGCTCTGTGCTCCTGGTGGTGTTTGAGGAGGTGGGTTTGGTGCCCTTATCCCTGCTGACTCCATGGCAGGACGACCAGCCCCGGGCGTTCCCAGGCCCCTCTGGCTCCCACAGCATGGAGCCGCCCGTGGGCATGAGGAGGAAGGAAGCCACTGTGCTCCTGGCTGCCAACTTCACTGCCAACAACAGGTAGGACTGGGGGTCCTGAGGCCGAGGGTGGGAGGAACTGCACGGAGAAAACACCTTGAGAGGGGAAGTGCTGCTCCTGACACTCCTGGTCTCGCCACACAAGGAGCAACAAGGGCGCAATGGGCAACTGCGTCACCACCATGGTGCACAACAACTACTCCACTGCTGAGAAGGGTCCTGCTCCCAAGAGCTCCAACCAGGCTCCCAGCTCCCTCAAGTGAGTGTGGGGGGTCCTGGCTCTGCAGCCAGGCTGGCCCCAGGGTCGTGAGTGGCCCAGGACAGGGCTGAGTAGCTGCTTCTTCTATCCCAGCAACGTTGTCAAAGCGACCTCGAACGAGGACGGGGAAGGCAGCAGCAGCTTCGTGAAGTCTCAGAAGAATTTCTCCAGCAACAACATCATGACCCGCAACAACAACAGCAGCAGCAGCAGCAGCAGCAGCAGTGTTCCCCGGAGGAGGGAGGTGACCAAGGAGGAGGCTGAGAGGTGAGGGAAGGGGCAGGAGGACAGTGCCAGGAGGTGTGAGGAGCTCCAGGGGAGCTGCTTCTTGTCCTGTGGGATTTCACCCTGGGAAAGGGCCCCTCTTAGTGCAGCTGCAGGTCCCGGTGCTGTGGGGAAGCTGCCTGTGCTCTGCTGCATCCGGGGCTGTGCTGACCCTCCCTCCCTGTCCCCACAGGTTCATCCAGCAGGTGAACCAGGCTGCTGTCACCATCCAGCGCTGGTACCGGCGGCACTCGCAGCGGCACAGGACGGCAGCTGCGGCTCTGGGGCGCCTGATGGCTGCCAAAAGGGAGGTTGGTCCTGACCTCTGCTCTGTAGCCCAGACCCTCCAACACCTGTGTCCTACTGCCATGCCGGTGGCAGGATTCAGGTCCCTTTAATCACCAGAGCTGGTCCGCAGAGCCGGGAAGGGTCCTGTTCCCTCAGAGCTGTGTCCAGGGATAGTCTGGCTGGGTTCCAGCAGAAGCTGAGGCCCAGGGGCTCAGCACCACACGGCTCCAGCTCCCCCAGCCCCCTGCTAGGGAGCAGGCAGGCACTGGCGGTAGCAGCACAAGTCTCCCTGAGTTCCGATTGTCTGGGCCACACTGGTGGCCAGAGAAGGGATGCCCCATCTTGGCTCATCCTAATGAATCCCTAATGAGGTGGCTCGTTAGAGTGACGAGGTTTCGCAGCTATTTGTGTTTCTTTGTGTTCAATTATTTATCCCAGTAATGAAAAGCTCTGTTGCTCTTGCGTGTCAGAGTCTATTTTTAAGCGTTGTCATCTCGGTGGTTGCAGACCCAGATGATGATATAATAATAATAATAATAATACTAATAATTGCATTGAGGATCTAAAGAAAACGAGCTGCTCCCAAGTGGAGCTGTTCCCAGCGCTCTTCACCTGCACAGAGGGGAGGATGGAAAGCTTGGGTATGGGGTGACCCAGATGTGGGTGCCCCTCACACTTCTCAGTGGTGGGTGGTGGGTGCTAGAGAGCTCTCAGTAATTTTTTTCACCCTCTTCTCCGGAAGGAAAGGCAGCAGCGGATGGAGGAGGGGAATATCCTGGATTTGCAGGAGAGGAAGGACGAGGAACGCCAGAAGATCCGAGAGGAGAAGGCGCGCCTGGCCCGGCACGCTGCCATCCAGGTGGGGACAGTGTGTGACAGTGGTGACACACAGGCCTGGGTGACACCATTCACTGGCATCCTCTGGCGAGGCAGCGAGAGGCCTCTCTGCATCTCCAGGGCCTTGGCGTGGGGCAGGATCAGAGCCAGCCTTGCAAATGGAGCGCTCCCTCCAGAGATGGAGGTGCCACAGAGCGGTTTCCTGCTGTGCTCCTGCCAAGCCTTGGCAGCTCGTTCTGAGCTTGTGAAGACAGTGCTGGTTTCCGTGTAGTTCTCAGGAAAACGGTGACCAATTGAGAGGGACATTCCAAGCTTCTTGGAATGGCTGCGGATGTGTGTGCCCTGGGAATGGGACTCCCCTCAGGAGCAGAGTCCCTCTGGAGTGGGACCACTCCGTGTCCCTGGGCAGAAATGCATCATTGTCACCCTGCTCTTGCAGCTGGTGGTGCAGATGGGGTTGGCACAGGCTGCAGGAGCTGGCAGTAAAGCTGCAGATGTTTGAAACCCCAAATTCTCTTTGCCCTAATTGGAATCATGTTCCATTGGGGGTGGGGTTGGGGGAGATGCAGCAGTGAGCAGCTGGAGAATGCAAAAACACTGCCACAGCCTTGCAAACACAGGCTTGTGCCTGACATTGGTGACTGCTCTGTCCCTGCAGGAGCTGCACCAGAAAAGGGCCCAAAAGGCCTCAGAGATGAAGTGCTCGGCAGAAGAGCTGGTGCTGGTGAAGGAGAGCAGGAGGGTGCCCAAGAAGAAGCCTGGTGCCAAACCTAGCTCAGCCAGGAATGTCAGCCCAGCAGGCAGCCTCACCAAAGCCAACAATGCTGGTGAGTCCCTCTGGCACATCCCCAAAGCTTGGGAGTGAGGGGAAGGAGGGGACAAGGAGCTGTTTGCTCTGAGGGGCTGCCTGGGGCAAGTGCCTGAGAACAGTCTGGTTCCTGCAGAGGCCAATTCCCCCTCAGCAGCCATGGAGTTGGAGGGAAGCGGCCTGGCAGCCCTTGACTCCGTGCCCTCACAGGACCCTGGAGCAGAGGACAAGCTGCAGGTGGGTCTGGCTGTGCCTCCTGGGGGTCCTGGCAGCTGCTCTGCCAGGGTGACATGAGAGCCTCCACTGCCTTGTGAGGAGACCCAGAAAACTCTCACTCTCTCATCTTCCACTCCCTTAGGATGTGAGCTCCAGGGAGATGGGTAACGAGGACCTGGAGACAGCAGTGACTGCTGGCAGCAGGGCTGCGTCCAAGGTCACACTCAATGAGCTGCTGGACACGCTCCGGCTGCTGGAGGAGGAGCCGGAGCTGCTGCCCCCGCCCAAGCTCCTCAAGAAGGACAGATATGCCTGGATGGACAGGGTGAGCTGAGGGATGAGTCTGCTGTGTCCATCCATGCACAGTGACGGCTGCCTGGTGAGAAACAGCCGGGCACTGCTGGGGAAGGTGGTGGGGGCACTGGGAGCAGGTGATGGAGGAGTTTGGAGGTGGTAGAGGAATGGTTTGGTGCATCGAGGGCTTGGACATCTGCAAGGAACAGCAAATCCATGCAAGGGTTGATGGTGGGCCAGGGTTTAGCCCAGAGGATGAGGCTGGTTACTGGGCTGCAGTGGGAGGACAGGGCTGCAGTGGTGGAGAAGAGCCAGCACCTCTTCTCCTGAGCCTTCCCGTGGGTGCTCATTCACCACGGTGAATTCCCAGCAGGAGCCCAGCTCCAATTCCCTGACTGCTGATAATTTGGAGAAGTTCGGGAAGCTGAACCACTCGCCAGGGGTCCCTGAGGACGGGGCTCTGCTGTCAGAGGCCAAGCTCCAAAGCATCATCAGTTTTCTGGATGAGATGGAGAAGTCGGAGCAGGAGAGGCCCAGGTCAGCCGCCTCAGCCGCGCAGCGGGAGGTGAGTCCGTGTGTGGTGTGGGACCCTGGTGGGAATCCTCCCCAGTCTCCCTGTCCTCATTCCAGGTGGTTCCACCACATTTTCATCATGTTTTTTTCTGCTGTGGCAGGGCTTCCTTTTGGAAGAGGAGCTGGCTCATGTGGAGCAGGTGTCAGCTGTTGCCACGGAGGTGACGAGTTCCATGATGAGGCTGAAGCTGGAAGTGGAGGAGAAGAAGAGAGCCATCAGCCTGCTGCAGACTGCTCTGGTGTGTCAGCCTCACTGTGGGTCTTGGGACTATGAAGCACGTGATCAGGGCTGTCCCTTGATTTCACTGAATCGTGGAATGGTTTGGGTTGGAAGGGACCTTAAAGGCCATCTGGTCAGGATGGGCTGAACTCCCTTCTCTGTCCTGGGAGAGCTGGGTGTCCCTGCTGACAGGAGTGGGAGATGCGAGCACCAGGGCTTTGCTTTAGCTCTGTCCCTCGTTTTCCTGGCCTGATGGTGGTTTCCTTGTGGCTGTTTGATCCCTGCTCCCCACAGACTCAGCAGCGGGAACTGACGGACCGACACATCAAACAGACCGAGAAGGAGCTCGGCCACCAGCTCAGGCTGCAGAGGGAGCAGTATGAGGCAGCTATCCAGAGGCACCTGGCCTTCATCGACCAGGTAATCCTTCATCCCAGCTCCTGAAGGCAGAGGCTGAGGTGGCTGCATGTGCCTGATGCCGGCTCCTCGCCCTGCCCAGCTCCTCAATGACAAGAAGGTGCTGGGTGAGAAGTGTGAGGCCGTGGTGGCAGAGCTGAAACAAGTGGACCACAAGTACGGCCAGAAGATCACCCAGATGCAGGAGCAGCATGAGCTGGTGAGGGGACAGGGAAGATGGGGGGACAGTGTGTCCTGACGTTGCTCAAACGGGGCCTCTGCCCGGAGCAGTTCGGTCTCTGTCACCTCAGTGGGACCCGGCCACTCCAAGGAGCACAGAAGGTCCCCGTCACCATGGAGCTTTGTCCTGGCTCCTCAAAAGGCTCCTGTCCTCTGCTGCCCAGACCCAGGAGTGTGTCTCCCCTTGCCCCCATGGATCCCTGCCCAGCTCTGCCCTGCCCGTGGCTCCCACAGACACGGCTGTGTGGATTTGCCTCTTCTCCACCATTCCCCTTCTCTCTCCATCCCCTCCTTTCTTTCTTCCCAGGTCTGGCGCACTTTGGGCCCCTTTTGTGAGGTAAATGTGGTCTTTGCTCTCTTTTGTGCCTTGCCCTCTGCTCTCATGCCCTGACCTGCTCTGGCCCTGCTCCAGCCCCTGCCAGAGGGTTTTCCATGGCAGGGAGAGGGAAGGCTGGAGAGGAAAGCACCATTACCCAGGGACAGATGGGCTGCCCTGCATGCAGGGACCCTCGGCAGCCCCCAGTTCCCCTTCCCTCTCCATCAGTGTTCTCATGTCTAGGCCAGTGAACGCTTTCCCAAGGGTTTTACTCTTTCCCCCCATCCTGTTGGATAGAAGAGAAGGCACTGGGGGAGTGTGTGGCCACTTCTCTGGGCTGGGAGAGCACACCTGGCCAGGGCTGTGCAAGTCATCTGTAGCTTCTTTCCCAACAGCCCAGCTCCCAGGCTGCTGCAGCTTTTCTCTCCCAGCTTCTCTGAGGTTTTTCCATCTGCTTCCAAACAGGAGATTAAGAAACTGAAGGAACTCATGAGTGCAACAGAGAAAGTCCGACGGGAGAAGTGGATTGAGGAGAAAACCAAAAAGATCAAAGAAATCACTGTGAAAGGTATGGGCAGGTTCCCTTGGCAGCAGCTGGAGCCGGGACGGTGCCAGGGTGGTTCAGGAGAGATTGGGAAGAGCTCCTTGGTGTGGGCAGTGTTTGGTCCCTGTTTTTGGTGGAGCAGATGCCAGAGGGCAAGAAAACCCCTCTGTGCTCATCCCCCCTTCTTACCAGCCCCTTTCAATCCATGTGTCCATATGGCAGCTGGCCACAGGCACTGGGGGTGGGATCCAGGCAGCCCCGAGGCCGAGCCGTGACCGTCCTTCCCACTGTGCCAGGGCTGGAGCCGGAGATCCAGAAGCTCATGGCCAAGCACCGTGAGGAGATCCGGCAGCTGAAGCTGCTGCACGAGGCCGAGCTGCTGCAGTCGGACGAGCGGGCGGCCCAGCACTACGGGCGGCAGGCGCAGGAGCTGCGGGGGCTGCTGGAGCGGGAGAAGGAGGAGCAGAGCCAGCGGGAGCGGGAGCGGGCCCGGCAGAGGTGCGTCACTGCGGGGCCAGCGCTGGATTGGGGGGTTACAGCTCTGGGGTGCTGCTGGTGGGATCCCAATATTTGCAGCTCTGTGGGGAGCAGCTCCTTTCTCTCCACTGGCCTCAGGTGGGCAATGCCGCTGCGCCGGGAGGATCCTCTGGCATCGTGAAGGGCAGGGTGGAGAGGTGGCCGAGTGCTTGAAGGCACATCCCTGGAGTGTCTGTGTCCCACAGGTGTGAGCAGCAGCTGGAGCAGGAGGAGCAGGCGCTGGAGCTGCAGCGGCGCCGGCTCTACGCCGAGGTGGCCGAGGAGAAGGAGCGGCTGAGCCAGCAAGCGGCCAGGTGAGCTTGGGGCCAAGGGCAGCCCCGGAGCCGTGGGGCTCCTCGAGCCAGGCTCCCGTGGGAAGAGGTGCTGGTGTGGGTGCTGGGAGCTGTGTCTGTGCAGGCAGCGAGCAGAGGCGGAGGAGCTGCGGCAGCAGCTGGAGGCCAACAGCTCGGCCCTCACCCGGGCGCTGCGGGACGAGTACGCCAAGGAGAAGGAGGAGCAGGAGAGGCGGCACCAGGTCTGGTCCCCCCTCACCTCCAGCTCTTTGGGTGCTGGCACCACCAGGCCTTGTACCCTACCAGGGCAATGCCAGCAGCTGCTCCCAGCACGGGATGCTCCCAGGGCTGAGCTGTTCTTTTCCCTTCTCCCCACAGGCAGAACTGAAGGTGTTGAAGGATCAGCTGGAGCTGGAGAAGCAGGCCTGGGAGGCCAACTACATGAAGAAGGAGGTAATGGCAAGAGCTGTCCTCCAAAGGTCCTGCTCATGGGCTCCGAGAGGGTTTTGAGGCTGCATTTGCTGTCTCTGTTCCCAGGAAGCCTGGCTGCTCTCTCGGGAGAGGGAGCTGCGGGAGGAGATGAGGAAGGAGAGAGACAAAGAGATCGAGCTGGTGATCCAGCGCCTGGAGGCCGACACGTCCTTGGCCAAGGAGGAGTGCGAGAGGGCAGCGGAGAACAGGTGAGGGGGAGAGAGAGGAGGGAGGTCCCAGGGCCTCTGAGGGCTGGTTCCCTCTCCCCTGGGCATTTCTCCAGCAACCTCTGGAGCAGTGCTACTGCAGGAAGGAGCAGCTCACAGGGACAAAGTTTACCTCTCACCTGAGGAAACAGCCCTGGCTCTGTCCTTGCCCTGGTCGCTCCTGCAGCAGGAAGGGGCTGGGATGATCCCTGCAGCACCAGGGTGAGCCAGGCTGCCTGTCCTTCCTGCTGACAGGATCAAGAGGATCCGAGACAAGTACGAGGTGGAGCTGCAGGAGCTGGAACGGTCGGAGCGGAAGCTGCAGGAGCGCTGCAGTGAGCTCAAGGGGCGGCTGGCCGAGCTGGAAGGGGAGAGCGTCCGGCTGCAGGGGCTGCTGAAGCACAAGGAGCAGGAGGTGGAGGAGATCCGGAAGGTGGGCAAGGAGCAGAGCCAGGGCCCGTCCTGGCCCATGCCTGGATGTGTGGGACCAGCTGTCCCAGGGGCTCAGTGGCCTGAGTGCGGTGATCCGGCAGGAATTCGCGGACAGGCTGGTGGGGACGGAGGAGGAGAGTGCACGGCTGAAGGCGGAGATGGCGGAGCTGAGAGCCCGGCAGCAGCTGGAGCTGGACAGGCTGGTGCGGGAGAAGGACCGGGAGCTGGAGGAGGTTCACAGGAGGTGAGGGAGCCCAGGCACGGTGCAGGAGCTCAGTGCTGCATCCTCGGGAACAGCTTCCAGCCCTGCCCAAGTAAATTGGGCAGCCCAGCCTTGCCCAACCTGGGTTCTGCTCAGCCACCCTGAATCTTCCATCTCGTGTCACTGCTGGTCTGCTCTGTGCCATCCTGTCCCCGGGGCTGCTCCTGTGCCTGCCTGAAGGACAGGAGTGCCAGGAGAGGCCAGTGGAGCACGGCTCTGTCTGCGTTCCTCCCTGGCAGGAGCCCTGGCCAGGATCACAGTCACCTCCTGGGGGCTCTCTGTGGCTCACACGTGATACCTGTGATGGCAACCACGTGATCTTCTTCTGCAGAGGGGTCAGAGCACAGCCACAGAGGCTGAGGGCAGGTGGGACAGCCCCAAAATACTATGCTAATTAGGCCTTAGGAAGCTAATGTGCCTTTCTTCCTGTGGACAAGTCAGTCCACACTACATAGCACCCACCAATGGAATAAAGGTGCTGCCAGGGTGTGATGGCACCTGGAGCCAGCTTTGGCTGGGGGGGAGAGGGGCTGAGCAGGGCCCACCCCGTGTTTGGCGCTGGGATCCTCAGCCCCCCATGTCCATGTCAGGGTGAAGGCAGCGGTGCTGAGGAAGGAGGAGAGCATGAGCAGCCTCAGGAAGCAGTACGAGGTGAGTGAGGGCTCCCTGGCCCTGCCCTAGCTGTGGCTCCCCTGGGCACCACGAGCCCTCCCGTGTGCTCCCCTGTTGCAGGCAGCTGTGCAGAGAGCCAGCCTCCTGGAGTCCCTGCTGGAGCAGCAGCGGCAGCTGGCCACCGAGTGACCGTCCTGCGGGCAGGGAGCAGGGCTGGTGTCAGCATCAGGCTCTCCCCTCCCTATTCCCTCGTTCTCCACAGCCCAGTCCTGGTGCCGTGGGACACTTGGTGGCCTTCAGATGTTCGGCAGTTTTGTTCTGATAATAAATCTCTGCTGGTTTCTACAGCTGTTTCCAGTCCTGTGCATGTCAGTGCCAGGGCACGAGTGGCTCTTCCTCAAGGTTTGTGCCCACTGCCACCTTCCACACCCCATTCCTCCATCCCAAGACCCTCCCTTGCTCCGAGGGTGCCCAGCACCCTGATCTGCACCCTGCTTCCCATTCTAAACTGAAATATTCAGTAGGATGCAGGGCAGGATGTAATCCCACAGCCTCTGCTACCTGCAGATTCCTCAACACCCCCTGACAGCCGGGAACTGCCTGGGTCGGGCCGGTGGCATCTGTTTCCTCTCGGCCTGGAGTGTGTGGCTGCTCTGGTCCCTTCCTGGAGCCAGGGCTTGGAGCGGGGCCGGCAGATGTTTGCTCAGTGGAGTCCCGGGTGTTTCTGTCTGTCCTGCTGGTCCCTGCGCTCGGCTGGAGCCTCCCCCTGCCCCATGGCAGCACTGCCGGAACCCCCACGGTGACACGGAGCCGCAGAGGGACCCTGTGTCACCCCAGGAAGCTGCACAGGGGCTCGGCCACATCCCGACGCTGGCATTTGTCCCAGCGTGGGCTCCTGGCTGCAGCTCCCGGGAGCAGTGAGATCCCAAGGCAGCCCGGGGATGGCCCAAATCCCTGCCCATGCTTTGGCACTTGATTTGGGTGTTGTGGGGCTCAAGCAGTTCCTCAAGCTCCGGGGCAGGGACGCAGAGGGTGGCTGGGTCCTGCCCAGCGGAGCCGTGGGCACGCAGGTCTCTGTTCCGCTCTCCCCGCTGTGCCAGGCTGGAGAGTTCATCCCAGCGTGCCGGGAAGGGCCGGGCACGGCGCTCGTTCTGCTGTTGTTGCGTTCCCAAGGAGCTTCCTGAGTGCCGCTTCTGACCCCCGCCCT
>VZRN01001088.1:269079-312645 GCA_013397935.1 Dasyornis broadbenti | reverse complement strand
CGCAGACGGCGCCCAGCCCACACCGGAGCCCGCCGAGGCGCCCGCGCCGGTGCCCGCGGAGGCCGTGGCCGACAGCGGCGCCTGTGCCGCCAGCGACGCCGACCGGACGCCGGACAAGACCTTCTCCAGCAGCAGCTTCCCCAGCGTGGATGAGGGCAGCGACGAGGACACGGCCGAGCTGACCTCCGGCGTCTTCACCGACTTCTCCGGGGAATACACGGAGCGGGCGGAGGCGGCCCCGGCGCTCAGGTCCCTGCAGAAGCAGGTGGGGACGCCGGACTCTCTGGAGTCGCTGGACATCCCCTCCACCGCCAGCTCCTGCGAGGTGCTCAGCCCCGGAGCCTTCGCGCCCGCCGCACAAGCCCGCGCCCTCGACAGCGGCTACGACACCGAGAACAACGAGTCCCCCGAGTTCGTCCTTAAGGAGCCCCACGAGCCCCGAGAGCCCGAGGCCTTCAGCCAGCTGGGGAAGCCGCCCCCGGGGCTGCCGGGGGGCGAGGGCGAGGCTCCGGCCCCTGAAACGCGGCTGCCCAGTGCCCCGGGGGCCGAGCTGCCCGGCCTGGCCGAGAAAAGCCCCTACCGCGACTCTGCCTATTTCTCCGACTGCGACGCCGAGGCGGAGCGCGGCCACAAGGACGAGGGGGACAGCGACGGGTCCCGCACCCCGGAGGCAGAGGAGGGTTCCCGCTCCCCTGCGCAGGACATGGGGCGAGGGGAGGACCCGCTGCACCCGCCGGGGGCACCCGGCAGCCCCCCGGCAGCGCCTGGCGTCGTGGTGGCAGTGCCCATGCTGGTGGCGGCGGCTTGGGAGGGAGACTGGGTGGAGACAGAGGCCGGGAGCCCACCGGAGCAGGTGCCTGGCACCGAGCAGAGCCCCGCTGGCACGGGGCTGGTGCCGGGCAGCCCCCCGCTCCCTGACACAGACACCTGTCCCCCGGGCTCTGTGACACCCAAGACTTTCCTTTTGACCCCGGTGCCAGTGAGCCCTGGGGAGCCATCTGCTGTCGGAGGGACCTGCGTGCCTGAGGGCGTCCCTGGACTTGCGGGAGCCACAGTGGGGGACAAACAGACTGTGACCCCTGTGCTGGGGCTTGGGGACCTGGGGCCGCCCCTGGAGGGGGCTGGGGTGGGTGATGCGCCGGGGGGTCCCAGCACACTGCTGCCAGGGGGCGAACCACCCCCGGGTGTCTCCCCGCCCCCGGCTGCCCCTGAGCGCCGCGAGGAGCCGGAGGAAGAGGACGAGGACACGGAGGACAGCGATGAATCGGATGAGGAGCTGCGCTGCTACAACATCCAGGAGCAGAGCGAGGAGAGCGAGGAGGAGCCAGCAGCTGTGCCCATCGTGGTGGCCGAGAGCCAGAGCGGCCGGAACCTGCGCAGCCTCCTCAAGATGCCCAGCCTGCTGTCTGAGTCCTTCTGCGAGGACCTGGAGCGCAAGAAAAAGGCCGTCTCCTTCTACGACGATGTGACCATCTACCTCTTCGACCAGGTGGGTGCCCGGGGGAACAGAGCCAGGTGCTGGGCACGGCCCCGTGACATTTTGGTGGTGGGAGCCATCTCCAGCTGTGCCCCCAGCGAGGTTCCTTCCTGCTGTTTCCCCATCCTCAGGAAAGCCCCACGCGGGAGCTGGCTGAGCAGAGCTTCCCAGAGCCTCCCCTGCCTTCGGGGCAGCCCCCCTCGCCTTCGGGGCAGGCCCCTGCCAGTGACAGCCCCCCCAGCCCCATGGACAGGCTCGGAGCCTCCGATGACTCCTCGGACGGCAACGCCTCGGAAGAGAGTAAGTGACCAGGAGGTGACGGGGCTGGTGGTTGTGGAGTGGTGGGAAGGCAGCGGTTGTGGGATGTTGGGGGAGCAGTTTTGGGGTCATGGGGACAGCGGTTATGGGGTGATGGAGTCAGAGGTTATGGTGGAACCCTCACAGAGGGCTCAGCCCCCTCACTCTGTATTCCAGGCGGTGGCTTCGAGTGGGACGATGACTTCCCGCTGATGCCAGTGAAGCCATCCCTGGTGGCCTCGCTGCCAGCGACGCCAGCAGAGCCCCCCGCGGCCGTGCCCACCCTGCCTGCCCTGGTGCCGGTGCAGAAACAGGTGCTGCCCATCCAGTTCTCCCGGTTCACGGTCTCACCCGCCCCAGTGTCCCGGTTCTCCATCACCCACGTCTCCGACTCGGACATGGACTCCATAGGAGGTGAGTCCCCCTGGAGTTGCTGCTGGGTGGGTGACCAGGACTGTCCCTGGCGGGAGCTGCCATGTCCCAGTGCCATCTGCACCATGAGCCAAGGACACCCTGTGGGATGCTCAGCCCCTGCGAAAGGCCGGGTGTCCCACGGGGGGCCCGGACCCTCTCATGGCTCTCTCCGCTCGTTGCAGGCAGCAGTGAAGATGGTGACCGGGAGTGAGCCCGCCGGGACACAGCCGGCATCGCCCTGGCATCGGGGTGGCACAGGACGGCGGGGCCGGCGTGGGGGCCGCCCGAGGGCTCCCAGACCCCGCTCGGGATTTTTTAGGCAGATTTTATCGGAAGGAACTCGTTTGCTGCTGCGAGTGGGAGCGGGGCCGGCACGGCCCCCGCGGGGCCAGGCGGTGGGTGACGGTGACGGCCGTGCGTGTGTGCGGGTGGCTGTGAGCGTGTGTGTAAAATAGNATATATAAATTATAGCATTTCAAGGGTAGTGCCCTGACCTTGCTAACATTTGCGGAGTGTCCTCCCCAGTGAAGTCCCCCCTTGGCTTCTTGCCCCCCGTGTGCTCCCCGGGGTGGTTTGTCTCCACACCCCACTCCTCCCGGGCTGTCCCCTCCTTGTGCCGTGCGCTCAGTCTTGCACCTTGTGGCAGCTTGGCTGCCCCACAGCTGTCCCACAGCGGCCCCACAGCTGCCCCATGGCTGCCCCAGAGGCACTCCACAACATTCCTGACCGAGGGGCCACTGGCTGCTGCCACTCTGGATGTCACTCCCCGTGCCAGGGATGCCACCGGCTCCCCAGAGTGGTCACCATGGCTTTGGAGCTCCCTTGGTTTGCAGGGATCAGTCCCAGCCAGGGACCCTGAGGACTGGTGGGACCCTTGCCCACTGTAGCAGGGAGCGACACATGGAGGGCTGGTTGTGGGGGGAATAACCCCCACCGGCACCTGCCAACGTGACTATTTTTGTATTTAAACAAAATGTTTAAAAACCCCAACCCCACCCCAAAACCAAAACTTGCTGTTGACTGAACCCACATTGACGTGATTTTAAGTTATTGCTGCCAAAGAGACGTATTGAGTTGGGGGGAGGGGGGATGCGCTCATGGTTCTTTGTTCCTTTTTTTTTTTTTTTGTTTTGTTTTTTGTTTCTTTGTTTTTGTTTTGTTTTTTTTTAATTCATTCGAGGCTTAGGATAATTGTGCAATTCCAGCTTCCGGAAGGAAATAGAAGTAAGCGGAGCTGAGCGAAACCTTGAAATCAGGGCTGGTTCCTTTTGGGGTCTATAGACCAAACCCTGAGGTGAGAAATGTCCCCTCGGAGCCCCCCGCCCCTGTCCTGGCTCCTGGTGCCCTGTGCAGGGGGGGTGAGGGCGCACAGGGCAGGGACACGTGCACAGACAACACCCACATGGGATGGGGCTGGTGCCAGGGTTCTGCTCCATGCCACAGGAAGATCCCAGCCTGGGCTGGACACAGCTCTGGCACCAGGACCCACGGGATGAGCCCGTCCCCACCCCAGCCTGGCACCGCATGGGTCCCAGCCTGGTGCTGGCAGTGGTTCCCATGCTCACCCACCCTTCTCCCACCCTCTCCCACAGCCGGCCCAGCCTGGAGCTGTATTCCAGCTGCAGAGCCCTCGGCGCTCAGGAGGCTGTTGTGGGGGGCCAGAGGCTGTGCCCCCCTCCAGGGCACAGCCAGGGCCCTGGGGGACCCCAACTTCAGCCCCAGAGTGGCCATGCCTCCCTGTCCCCCCACTGCTGGTTCCTCCCCCCTACTAAGGCAATTAGTGCTTAATTTAAGTATTTTATTTAAGCCCCCCACCTGGCCTGTAACCCCTCCACCCCAATTCCCCCAAGCCTTTTCCTTATTCTTTACAAGGGGGGGCACCCCCTGCACTGACCTGGGGTGCAGCACCCAGGGGTGCTGCCCATGCAGGACTGGGGTGCTCCTGGGATTCCCTTCCCGCAGCACCCACCCTCCCACCCCCCTGATTGCCCTTCCCTGCACCCCACCAGCACCACAGGGGGCTTTGCTCACCCCCCGCTCCCAGAGGTGCACACCACACCCCACACCCCGGGTTTGGTCTATGGCACCGCAGGTCCCGGCTCCGGAGGGCGGATGAGGACAGAGCTGTGGCTTGGGTAACTTTTTTAATAGAAAGGCTCTTCTTACATGGTCTATTTTCTCAATACGGGTCATAATTGCTGTATTTTTTATCAGTGCTGACTTCCATACAGCTCCCAGCATGTGTGTCAAATCTCATCGGGCCAATAATAAAGTTTTTAAAATATCTTAAGCTGTTTCCTGCCCCAATCATTGCCCAGCACCCAGGATGGAGCCAGCTCGGGAGGGCCCTGGCCACACTCTGGGGCCAGGTGGGAGCCTCTGGCCAGGGAAGACGCTGCAGGAGGGAGGGCTGGGGGGATTGAATTACTCATAAATTACATTTTCTCATAAAAAATTATTTCAGGTTACGTCTTGCAGGTGCCACCGAGCCAGGAGGTGCAGCGAAGCCCCTGGGGGCTGGCTGGAGCCAGGGTAGCAACTTGGGGGTCCCAGGGGTACAGCCCCTGGCACGGGGGTGGAAGAGGACACCGCAATGGCCGAGGGGACCCCAGGCCTGTCCCCACCCCGGGCTGTGACCACCAGCCCTCTCCCACCCACTGCCCCACACCCCAGCGAAGCCCTTTCCCTCGCCCCTGCCCCGTCTGGCCCCCACCCATCTGCTCCAGCCCTGGGAGAGGAAGAGGAGGCACAGGAGAGGAAGAGGAGGCACGTCACGGAGCGGGGAACCCTCGTGCAGAGCTGGAGCCTGGGCGGTCACAGGAGAAGCTGGAAAATCCGTCAGAGGGAACTCAGGAGAGATGAGCTACTCCACTGCATCCGACTGGGACCGAGCCCCCTCTGTGCTGGGGACACTCCGTGCCCGGCCAGGCACCCCCTGCCCGGGCTGTGGGGACCAGGACACGGTGCACCAGTGATCAGAAAGTGCAAAATGAGAAATACAACGGAAAAAGCAAAAACTCTGTTCGGGGTCAACCCCCCACCTATGGGAGACACAGTTCCTGCCCGGAAACCTCCTTCCCGCTGTTTTTGGAGCAAGGACGTGACCCTGGTCACACAGGAGCTACGGGAAGGGCCCCAGGAGCCGCCTCACTCGTGGGCACCCCCAGCAATAAGCTTAGCAAGTGTGTATATATATATTTATATATATTTATCTCTATCTATCTCTCTCTCTCATGCAGCCCTAGGAATAGAGGAAGAGCAAACAGCCAAGCAAGAGGTCCGGATGGGAGCTCCTGTCTGCAGGGAGCAGGGGCACCCCAAGGCTCACTCACACACTGCCCTCGCCTCCACAAGTGGTTTTTTTCTAGCTTATATTTTACAGCAGTACCATAATTCCCTATGATATCCCGAGCCCTGGCGCAGCAGGAGCTCTGGAACCAGAGCTGACCCCGTCCCAGCGGGGGCTGCAGTGCTGCCAGCCACTGCCCTGTCCCAGCCCAGAGCACGGGGTGGGCGACCAGGGTCTGGTGGGAGCCTGGGAGCTGCCTAGGGCTCCCCCATCCCTTGGCGTGCAGGGGCTACCCCAGCGTCCTGCCTGGCCTGGGGGTCCCTCCCACCTGGGCAGCAGAGCAGGGGCACCTTGCCCCCTCCTCCGTCGCTGCCCCACGGGAGCGTTGGGAGCCCACGGAGAGTTGCTCTCCAGCTGAGCCCGTTCTTCCACCCACAGCAAGCTGCTGCTTCACGTGGGAGCCATCCCGGCTCCGGGACACGCTGCTCTGACTCTGGGAAGTGCTGCTACCGCACCCGTTAGCACAGGCAAAGGACAGGTGACATGGCAGTGCTGTGACCCTCTGCCACTGAGGGAGTCTAGAGGAGAGAGAACTAGGGCACTAGCTTGAGCCTTTGGCTTTCAAAGCAGCAGGATTAAATAAATTCTGCCTAAAAATGGAGTCCTGGGAAGCCGGGCATGCAGCGGTGAGGATGAGGAGGAGGAGGATGAGGTGGCGAGTGCCACACGGGCGCCAGCGCTCCCGGATCAGCTGATGAGCGGAGCCGAGCGGTCGTTCGTCACCGTTGGCTTCAGCTGGACATTGGCAAAGGGGTTCCTGTGGAGGAAGAGGAAGAGGAAGGAAGAGTTAACGGGGGGATGGAGGCCCAGTGAGGACGGGGCACCGGCACAGCGAGCAGCGACTGGCGAGACCCTGGGGCCAGCAGCGTTTGGGAGAGGGCTAAACTGGAAAAGCTCTGCCTTGCAGAGACCCCGGCCAAGCTGCCCCCACTCCTCAGCTCCTCTCCCAGCTAAGCCGTGGTGGTTCAGAGATGAGCTGAGCGCAGCTGCAGTGGGATGTTCTCCTACTCCTACCTCGCTCTCCTTCAGCCTCAAGCTGGGGATGCCATAGGGAGCCAGGGCTGGAGAAGCTGCTCCAGCCTCCTCCGAGGCTGGACTGAAAGTTCCCACAGATGGAGCACTATGGGATCACCCAGCTCTGCACTGTGCTGCTCCAGGGAGCAGGGGCTTATGGCTTCACCTTCTGGCCAAGGGCAGAGCTGGCAGCTCCCTGCAGAGCCTTGCGCTGCCTCTGGAGAAGTTACTGTCCAAGAGGAGGAGTGTGGGAGACTAGGGACACCGGGATGAGCTTGTCAGAGCCCCAGAGGCCCGACAGGCTGACCTTGGGTTTCACCTACCTGGGGTATCCCCAGCACCCTCCCGCTGCCATCGTCCCTTGGCCAGGACGAGGTACAAGGACTGCCTTGGCACGGGGAGCATCCTTACCCCCTCTCCAGGAGATCCCCTCTGTCCTCTCCCAGCATGAGTTAATTCCCGGGGCGTGTGGGAAGCTCTGGGGGTCCCTCTGGCTGCCTGGGGCCATCAGGTCTGAACATGCACTCGGCCAGGAGCCACCAAGCAGCCCCCTGTCCTCCCTGTGGCCCTGCAGCTCCTCTGTCTCATCTGCTCACTGTCCCCAGCCCTCCCCAGGGAGCCACACAACCTTTCTCCTTTCCCCAGTGGAAGCCACAGCTCCCACACCAGGTGCCACAGCTGGGCCACTGCCCATTGCCCCACCGTGGGGGCACGGCCCTGCTGTCCCTGGCACGGGTTCAGGTAAAGTGCCGTGGTTACCGTGTGCACTTGGGCTGAGCAGCTTTGGGATGTCCGCAGAAGCTTTGGAATGTCCCCAGCCATCTCCCAGAGCAGGAGGAAGGTGCTGGGACCTCCACCCCCTGGGACAGGCACTCACTGTCAGCCCCAGGCCCCCTCTCTGCCGTTCCTTACCTCTCCACGTTTGCTTTTCCTTTCCTTAAAAGATAAATGGCTTTTGCTTAAAAATAGGGTAATTAATTTCACACCTAATTAATGCAGATGCTTAGATCACTTTCCCCCCTAGGATGCCAAAATAGATTCTCAGGACTGGAGGGAGAGGAAAAGTTGCTTTGATGAGTCACCCGGGGCTCATTTAACTATTTCTGTGCTGGCAGGGAAGAGCCACTGGGATGGAGCCTGCAGCTCCAGGAAAACCAGCTCATGGATCAAAGAGAAACGGGGAGGGGCTCTCCAGGCTCTGCAGTGCCAGCGAGGAGGGTCTCGACTCCTGGGGAGGCTCCTGCATCCCGTCCCTGGGGCAAGGACGAGGAGGCTCCTGGGACGAGTCTACAACAAAAAAAGCTGCTCAAAAAACTTGCGGTTAGTGTGGACGTGCCCCGGCCCGCAGGAGAGGGCTGGGGACAGCGCCGGACAGCGGACACCGGACACCTACAACCAAAGAGCTGGTTACGGAGAGCGGGGGAAGCGCAGGAGCAGCTCAGCATCCCGGGAAGCGCAGCCACGGCAGCGGGGCGAGCAGCCGAGCAGCAGATGCAGCCGGGGAGACCCGGAGCTCCCGCTAGCGGGACGGGGACAAGCGGTGACTGAGGGAGGGGACGCGCTCGGCCGGGGGCAGCGGGAAGCAGAGCGGTGGCACCGTCCCCGCGCAGCCCCGCGGCGGCACCCGCTGCCCAGCGCACCCAGGGCTCGGCCCCGCGACA
The DNA here is from genome assembly GCA_013397935.1 of Dasyornis broadbenti. Taxonomy (NCBI): domain Eukaryota; kingdom Metazoa; phylum Chordata; class Aves; order Passeriformes; family Dasyornithidae; genus Dasyornis; species Dasyornis broadbenti. The sequence goes on along the minus strand of VZRN01001088.1, from coordinate 304,433 downwards.
CCGTCACTTACTACGGGCAGGGGCACCTCAAAACCTGGCCACTTCAACATCGGGGCTGCAAGGGAAACAGAAGGCAGGTTGGAGGACACCGGGACGCTTGATGGGAACAGAAGGTCGTGGTTAAGGAGAGACTTAAGGCCGAGAGCCGGCGGCCACCTGGCCCGACAGCCCGCTGGCCACCCCGCACGCAGCGCCGGCGGGCAGAGGAAACAGCAGGAAAAAGAAGAGAAAGGAGGAAAAGTCGTGTTTATTGAGTCGCTGGTGCTGTGAGGAGGGGAAGGAAGGGCACGGCCAGCCGGGAGCTGTGGGAGTGCAGCGGCCGGGCATGGCGGGGGCTACGGAAGGGAGGGGGCGGCTTCCTTCCCCCCGTGCCGGCCATCGCCGCTTTCCCACCGCCGGGAAAGCGCAGCCGCAGCCTTGGCATGCGGGAGCAGCAGCAGCATCACCCCCTCAAATGCTCAGGGAGGGGGGAGCCGGCCCTAAACCAGCTGTCGCTGCTCCCGCTCAGCGAAGCTGTTTAGTGCCGGCGGGGCTGGGAGCGCACAGGCAGCACCCGGCGTCCCCAGGGATGGAGCAGGGAACAAAAACACGGCCTGGGAATGCGCGGTGGGCGATGCAGGCGGTGAGGGCAGCACGCAGGCACGGCAGCCGAAAAAGACACCGAGGCCCAGCTCAATGCAATAAATAAAACTTTTATTCAAACAATAACTCAGTACAGGGCACAATTCTCTCTGGCTTTTAAAAAAAGGTTTTTCAGCACTTTACAATCTCCACACAGGCTTTGCTAGGCTGGGTTTGTGGTTTTTTTCCCCCTCTACATTCAGTCATTCATCGTGAAATATCCTGGTTTAAAAATCCTTAGCAAAATTCGGACATCGATGCAGGAGGGGCTCGGAACAGTGTGCCCGTAGGCGAGGAGATAACCCAAAAACTGGTCCGGGGCGGGGGTCTATTGCCAGCAATGTCCCAGTAAACAGGCAATGTCAGAGGTCTTAAAAATCACATCAGAAAAAAGCGTGAACAGCTTTGCAGTGGAGACGGCCACGGGCACTGGGAGGGCTATGGCCGGGCTAGTGCGGGAGCAGGACCCCAGTGCGGGGTGGGAGCCCCGCGGGCACTGCCGAGCCCCCCTCGGGGGCACAGCGCCGGGGCTGCCTCGCTCAAACCCGGTTTGGGGATGCGAGCACGTCCTCGGAGCCCCAGCCCTAACGTGAGGTAACAATACCTTGCTACAAAAAATATATATATATTTATAAAACAACCAGGAGTAACCCTTCCGGGGGGGGGTTCCCACGGCCGGCGGGACCCCAGCCCAGAAGCAGCCCTTTCCCCGGGGCGGGAGCTCTGTGCCATCCGCTTCTCCCAAAGCCACCGCGGTGGGATGGAAGCGGATCGGGCCGAGGGGGAGGCGCGGGGACGCTGCCCCCCCCTCCGGGAACGGCATCCCGGGCGCGGGCATCCCGGATGCTCGGTAACAGTACGGACACCAGAGGCCATGCATATGTGATCCAGTCTGGGAGTTTGGTCCAGGCTCGTGCGGGGCGGCCGGCGCGGCCCCGGGGGGGACAGTGCATCGCTAACATCACACGGGAGGACAAACACCGGGTCCCACTAAGTGACAACTGCACCTGGGCTGTGAGCACAGACCTGGCAGCAGTTTCTGCTCCAAAACGGCTTCAGAAACAAGGGCACTGTGAACACCAGGGAGGGGTGAGAAGCACCATGGTTTCCTTGAAGATCACAAGAGTTTCAAATCCAAAAGAAGGAGAGAAAGAGAAACGAAAGGGAAGGAAAAAAAAAGGGGGGAAAGAAGCAGAAAGCTCTTCCAAGCAGCAAGGGGCCGCCGCGAGCCCAGGTGTCCTCACACCGTTGATACCAAACTGCCACTGCCGCTGCGGAACAAAGCACAGAGATGCCAGAGTGGCCGCGGGGCAGCACCGAGCCGGGAGCCCAGCTCCCCTCACGGCACCCACCGCGGGCGGGCGGCGAGATCCACCCAGCCACGGGCTTGGGCTTAGCCCCAAGAGCGAGCGACGGGGCAGCTCCGAGGCAGAGGGGATGGAGAAGGTGCCGAGGAAAGACCCCGGAGCGTGGGCTCTCCGTGCCTTCACTATCCAGGTGCGAGCCTGGAGGGGATCAGGAGACGTGACCCTCTGGAGGAGCACGAGGCTGGGGACACCAGGCTGGCCCTGAGACCTGCCCTCCCTGGGTTCCTCCACTCTCACAGATGAGACCTGGCCCCATCCTAGCCACTGCCAGTTCCCGGGGAGCCCGTGCAGGGACCCCCATGGGGACACAGCCCCACGGCTTTGCCCTCAGCCAACACCAACAGTTTGCAGGGAATGTGACAGGAAGGTGACATCTTACCTGCTGACGGACCTTGTCCCGTAGTCATCGAGACCCTGTGGAGAGGAGGGGAGGAAGCACAGTGAGGGACGTGTGGGCTGTGCCCGCTTGGCCACCACCAGAGGGTCACACGAACAAACCAAACTGCATCAGCACCCGGGGATGCCAGGGCCAAGAGCTGATGCATTTGGAGAGGAAAGGGCGATATGGAGATGATTGGAGTGGGATTCAGACAGCAGGGAGTGAAATTGCACCACTCTCTGTAGAATTTATCTGGCCAGACATGGGAAAGCGACAGCTGGGAGAGCCCTGCTCTGCTCTGCCCAGCCCCTCTGGGGAACTGAGCTCTGGCTGCTGCTGAGATGCTGAGACAGTTGGAAAGGGACTGCACAACTGAGAGACACCAGTGAAATGTTCTGTGGAAAGAGGGGGGTGTCTGTTTTCACTCCCACCAGAAACCCACAGGGTTTTGGACCATTTTCTCCTTTAGCCGGTGCTGAGCAGGCTTTGCTGGGAGGGACTGAGGGGCAGACGGGGACCAGGCCCGGAGAACGTCCCTCAAGGACATCCCTCCTTGAGCAAGGGCCTGCCCTGGGATACGACCTTGGAGCAGCTCTGCTCTCCATGACAACCATGGGACCACTCCAGGGAACAGTGGCATCTCTGGCCTTTGAGCTACCCGTGCGCCAGGGATCAGAGACCCACATTCCCACCTTCCCAGGAATGCTCCCGGCCACAAAACACCAACCCCAGCAGCAAATCCTGCTGGGAAATCTCAGCAAAGAGCAAGAAGTGGGGCTGTGCTTCCAGCCCACTCCCTGCAGAGAGGGAATCCTGCATCCTGCCTAGGGGTCGGTGCTGACTGGCCGTCTCTCTCCCTCCTCATCCTCTCCCCATCTGCCAGCACGTGATGCCAACGTGGCTCATGCTGTTGTGCTTGTTGTGACAGTTCTACTACACCAGTAGCTCCTGGGTTAGGCTGATCCCATCTGCTCGTGCATCCTCCCTGGCTTGTTATCCAAGAAGCCCTGAGCTTGCTTTGGGCACTCTGGAATCCTGTCCAGGATCTGCCCCAGTGTCCCCATGGGACTGTCACCGGCTTGAATTGGCCTGTGCCAGAGAAAACGCTTCCAGCTGCCTGTGAGCTGCCTGTTTCTGGTGGGAGACTCCCATGGAGTCGGCAAGTGTTGTCCTTTGGGGGTTTACGGGGCCGTTTTGTGCCACTGCTCCCGTGCCTTGCCCGTTCCTCCCCATCCACTGCCTCCCTGCATCCCTCGTGCCTTCACCCCAGGAGAGGTGCTTGGCAGGAGCAGGGCCCAGGCAAGGCACGTGGGTCTCCAGCACAAACAGGCCAAAGGGCCGTAAATCCCAAGGGAAACATTGCGAGTGTCGGACTTACAGCTGTCGACCTAGAGTAAGGCTTGTAGTGAGCGGAGGGTGCTTGGCAGAGGCCACTGGAATAGTCTTTAATTGCACACCCATAGGGCATTAGGTAGTCCTAAAACAACGAACAGAGGTTGGAGAGCCGCCCTCGGCACCCCCACGCATCCGCAGCACGCCAGGACCGGGAACGCTCCCACTCATCCCATCCCGGCGGGACACGGAGGCCGCACACTCCCGGCCACCGCAGCAGGGACTGTGCCCAGGGATTTGCTCCAGCATCCCCCATTCCTAAAACGTCCCCCCAGAGCGGGAGAAGCCGGCGGGAGAAGCTCACCTGGGTGAAGGCGGGCACGGCCACGCTGTACGGCCGCTGCTTGAAGGTGTTGCCGCCCTGTGCCGGGAAGGCCTGGGAGGCCATGCCATAGTCCGGCGGCGGGATGGAGATGTCATCCTTGTCCAGGAGGTTGCCAGTGCTGCTGCTCTTCCCTTGCTGCAGGCTGGGGGGCCCAGAGCAGAGGCATCAGCTCCATGCAGAGACCCCCAGGCCATTCATGGCGAAAGCCACCCAGAAGCAGCCACCACCCACCTGTGCTGTTCTTCCTAACAAGAATTCCTACGGAATTCCCCATTGCCATGCCAAGCACACAGACTCCCTGTCACCCAGCACGATGCTCCTACCTGGTGTGGACCCGCTCGCTGCCATCATTGTCAAGGACCCGTGTGTAGGAGAAAGGAAACCAGCCCCTCCTGAAAGGCAAAGGTGGGGATGAAGCCAAACCCAGATTTGGCCATGGAGGATCCGCACCAGGCTGCTCCCAAGGACACCCAGCACACTCACATTTTGGTTTTCTCGCTCTCTCCGTAGTGCCAGCCGTCCCGGGCCTCGGGCACAAGCAGAGTGATGAGGTCCCCCTCCTTGAAGCTCAGGAGGGTGCTGTTATCCCCGGCAGCATGCGAGAAAATCGCCTGCACCCTCGTCCGGCCGTTCCTCTCGAGCCCGGCGGCCATGGAGCTGGAGCGTGGCAGTGTCTTGTTTTCAGCTGGGGGGGACAGAGAGCGGTGGGTGCCCGCAGTCCCTGAGCCCAGGGCCATCCCCAGGCACAGGACAGGCCCCCACCCCTGCTTATTTCAGCCCAGGTCACACTAAAACCTTCGGTGTGACTCACACCTTCGCCCTGAACAAGCAGCATCAGACTCCTGGCATCGCCCACCTGCTCCAAAGGGAGCAGGCTCCCTCTGCCAGATCCCACAGGATTTTCCACCTGGAAATCCTGTGCAACCCCACAGCTCCAGCACTTCCTAATGCCCAGCTCAAGAGGCACAAGCAGCACTTGACACCGAAGGGATGCTGTCGGTCACTGCTCCCCCACCAGCACACCCAGTGACCACCAGGTCCCCTGGACCTCTCCTGCGGCCACTGTCCAGCAGAGCCGGCTCCAGGGCCCCCAGCAGCGAGGCCAGGGCCTCACCTGAGGCGTAGCTGTTTTTCGGTGGCACGTTTTTGCGAACTGGGAGTGTATTGGAGTAAGAGTCACTCAGCTGCTTCTGAGGCTGGGGAGGAGATAAAGATTTGGGCTGTGCTGGCTTCATCTCAGACCAGTGGTTGTACCCGTCGCTGTCAGAGCCCGAGACTCCGTTCATCACCGGCATGGCCTCCTGCGCCGACATGCGCTATGGAGAGAGGAGGGGAGGGGGACACGGGAATGGCTTCATTAGGGCATCCCACTGCAGCTCCCGGTGGGACACAGCTCCGGGGAGAGGCAGATCAGAGCTTGATCCTGTTGGGTTTAGTTCCCCACCCAAACCAAACTGCTCAGGGGGGAGCAGTGGGGTCAGCTCTAAGGTATTTCCCTGCTCTGAGCTCCCCTGCAGCTGCCAATCCCCCGCTGAGCCCTACTGCTCAGCTCGTGCCCCACATCAGGGGGGACACCCGCTTCTGAAGGGTCCTTCATCCCATGGGTCACTCCAGACCTTTCTCCCGCAGTTACTGGGGTACCTGGGTTCAGTCCCACAGCTTGGACAGGTGAGTCCAGCTTGTGGGTTCCCCAAACAGCCCCTGGGAGCCCCTGCTCTGCCAGAGCTCAGCAGCTCCGGTGGGATGGGATGGGACATCCCCATCCCCACACCAGGCTCCTTCCCACATGCCAGGATGGCACAGCACGGAGCTGCCCATCCCTGCCGTCAGCGACAGTCCATCCAAGGGCAACTTGCCGAGGACAGCGGTGACACCGGCCTGGGCTCGTCCCTCCGGCTTTGCTCAGAAGGGCAGGACAGCTTCCATCAGAGATACTTACTCCTACGAAAGGTGCCAGCTCCGGGGGGACAGGGAGAGGTTTGGCACCAGGGATGGGGTCAGAGATGATGAGGTTGGACTTGGATGTGGACAGAGGGCTGGGCATAATGGTGCCATTGCTGCTGGCAGCCATCTGCTGCATCAGCTGTATGGCGCGCTCCGGGATCTTGTTGGGATCCGAGCAGGATTGCTGCCACAGCGGCAGCTTCTGTGTCAGCATCTCCTTCCCCTGCAGGAGGAAAATGAAACGTGAGGGCCCAAAACCTTGGCAGGGCATAGCCTGTGCTCCAGGATGTCCCCACATCCCGAGGGATGAGCTGCTGCTTTTGGGTGCTCAGCCCCAACAGCCTCCAGGCTCCTGTGCTGCATCCAAGCCTCCCTGCTCCCTGCCTGCAGGACTGGCAGCCACCTGCTCCCGTGCTCCAAAGCGGAAATAGATGGAGCCAAACTTGTTGTTATTCACCCAGAATGTACGAGCACCCCGCTGGGTGACTCTGAGGGGGAAGATGTCCCAATGCCCCGAGGTCACTCCCCAGCTGCAGCAAAGGGTGACCCAATGCCTCTGTTCTGCCTCATCTGGTGATAAAACATGGTCCTGCACATCAAAACCCCTTCAAATCTGATTTCAAAGTGCACATTTCCCCAAGTTCAACCAGTGGCTCCAGCTTCATGATCCTCTGGAGCATCCTGCAGGAGCCACAGGCAGCAGCAGGATGGATTTTTGAGCAGGACACCCACCACGCTCTGGACAAGCCACCTGCAAAGTCCCTGCTGCAAAATCACTCTCTGTGTGCTGCTGCAGCAAGTTTTTGGTTTGCTCCTGCTGACCCCCAGCCCTCGGGGGTATTTTTCCCCTCCTGCACTATGCTTGCCAAGCCAAGCCAAGCGTGGATCCATCCTGTGGATGCGCCAGGACAGAGCTGACTAATCCCAACTCCCTCTCCTGCTCCAGTGCCAAGCGTGGCAGTGACAGATGGCTGCTGTGAGCCACGGAGGGTGGTGGTGGTGGGGAACAACCAGAACAGGAGCACGAGGCTGCGGGAGCAGCACCAGCGCTCCCAGCCCTCATCCGGATGGATTCTGCTCCAGACCGATGTGGGTGCTGCCGCTCCTGGTCCAGGAGAAGGGGGCAGCCGTGGGCAGGGGGGATTTGGAGCAGCCGTTCCTGCTGGGGCATCGTCCCTGGGGTCACCTGTGGGTCCATCACCCCCTTGTTCCCCCGGGCTGCAGGGGCTGCACCAGCTGTGGCTGTGGGGATATCAGCCTGTCCTATGGGATGCACCTTGAGCCGGGAGCACCCACCCGGTGATGGGGCAGCCGGGAACGACTCACCTTGGCGTGGTAGGTGATGGCGCTCTTGGCTACCGCGCACTGCTTCTCTACCAGGAAGCAGAACCGTCTCCTCTCTTCTGTCAGAGCTGTCTTGTAGCCATCCGAGACGTAGTTTTCCAGCTCCCCTTGCTTGTTGCTGATGGCTTCGATGTACTGGAACAGGGAGAGGAGCAGGGAGGGGGCTGCCCACCGAGCGCGGGGCAGGGGTGCCGCAGCACCCGGGGAGGGGGCGGGCGGTGCGGGCGGGGACCCCGGCACGGGACACACGCGTGTGCCTGCGCAGCCCCCCCAGCCCGCCCTTACTCATCGGAGCCCCCCACGCAGAGGCGCTGACTCAGCCCGTGGGCTGCATGGGACGAGCTGTACCCAGCGGCCGCCCGCTCACCACCCGGGCTCGGAGGCGCTGCCGGGGGCCGGGGGCTGCCCCGATGGCCCAGGACTGGCAGTGGCCCCCGCAGCTCCCGGCTCGTCCCTGCCAGCACTCAAAGCAGCGCGGCTCCCGCTCAGGCCTAATGCCTCTGGCACTCCCGTGCTGCCCGTGGCTGTGCCGAATCCGTGCCGGATTCCTGCCGGGAACGGGAGACCACATAGACCCTCCAACACGTGGAGCCACCAGCACCTCTAAAACCACCGGCAGTGCCTTCGCTCTGTGTTTGCCAATCAGCCACAGCGGACACGGAGGTGGTGCCAGGGCAGTGCCACACGCTGCCACAGGACCCCCTGGCTGTTCCCTGGTGCCACACCCTGGCACTGGCAGACACTGTGGCCAGCAGCTGGAGTGCTCCTCCGCTGGCTCCTGCTCTCCTGACGTGGCGGGTGCCAGCACGGCTGTGCCACGCTGGGCTCTGCCAACCAGCACCACACCTGGCACAGCTGCAGTGCCCAGGCTGGGCTGGGGAAGCCCGGCTGCTTTGCCCTGAGTGACGGAAAGGTGGCACAGGGGACTCCAGGGACCACAGGGCAGCACCAGCCTCCCTGACCATGGAACACACCAGGTGTCCCCAGCTCCCTGACCCGGCCACTTTCTCCTCCCTCCATCCCTTTGGATGCTCCCAGCTTCTGCCTGCGATGTGGCACCAGGAGAGCAGCGACCAAGGCTCTGAGAGCAGCATCTCTCACCCATCTCTGTCCTGCCCTGTGACACCTCCTTGTCACCATCTCTTCCCTAGGACAGTGGCACCACGATGCTGGAGAGCCACAACACCCCAGCCCAAGCGGGCCTGGATCTGCTTCAGGCAGCCCAAGCTTCTCTGAGATGGGAATTAAACTGGAAATCCAGGGCCCTGAAGGAAGAAGGGAAGAAGCTTTGCTGCTTCTTCACGGTTATCAGTTATTTTTAGTGTGCTACAATATTTATTAGCAGACACATAAAATGGAGCAAACCAACAAAAGCAGCAAGATTCAGTGACATTCCAGACTTCAAAGGGGGATTATTTTGGGGCTGGACCTGCTCCTGGCTCCCACCATGCTCCAAGCACCCCCTGAAAGCAAATCCTGTGCAGGGCTCATGCTGGAGCCAGCAGGTTTTGGGTCTCCCCACATGCACCAGCCTGGGTAAGGAAAAGGGGGTCAGTGAGAAATGCATTAAAAACCCAGTTTGCAAGCAGAATTTTTTCCTCCAAAATGAGAAAACCCAGTGCAAACACCCGTGGTCAGGAAAAGAAACAAGCGAAGGGAACTGAGCTGATGCCACTGGGCACAGAAGTGGAAGTGCTGGAGGTTTTGGCATCAGCCCAAGCAAAGATCCAGGGCATGGCAGCTGGAGAGCCGGGCTGGGCCGGCACAGAGGCGCTGGGGCCAGCACGGCACAGGAAGAGGCGGCAGCAGCCCCGGGCACACAGCGATGCAGGCGGCCGGAGGAGGAGGAGGAGGATGCGCTCGGGAAGGCACCGCTCCCTGCAGTGGGCTGGGGACGGCAGCAAGCCGCCTCCTCCCGGGTATTATTAGCCCAGGAACAGCACAGGGACAGAGCCCGGAGGCAGCAGCCCGGCAGCGGTGGTGGGAGCAGGGGGATGGATGCCCCAGTGCCAGCCTGGAGAGCCCCCAGCCCCTCCAGCACAGCCCTGCTGTGCTCAAGATGGACCGAGCCCCACTGCCCACACGTCTGCACCACGGTCCGTGCCAGGGGAGGTGGCGGGACAACGCTCCCCCTCCTGCAGAGCCCCATTTCTGGGAGGAAAGCGCAACCCTGACGGCCCCTGAAATAGCAGGAGCTCAGGAGCACACACAGACCCCGATCCCCTAAACTCATCCTGCTTAATTTACTAACTGGGGCATCAAGAACGAGAAGGTGAGCAGAGAAAACAGCTCAGCTCCAGCTAATTTGGTTCAGTAGCACGAGGCCCACCCCGCTGCGATTCCCTGCAGGATCGCCATCCCTGGGCCAGGCAGAGCTGTGCCCCGGCACGGCGGGCGGGCACGGCTCCAGCCCAGACACACCACAACACAGGGAGAAACCCTGCTCCGAACAACGTGAGAGCTCCAGCTTTCACCAGGATTTAAATACGCAGGTACAAGCCTTATTTACATCCCTGCTCTCAGGCTGGTTTTGCAAGGCTCCTGCTAATTCCTGCGCTGGGGAAAGGCTTGTCTCAGCCAGTCGGAACATGCCGCTCCGCGAGCGCAGAGCCCACGCTCTAAACTTAGTACTCAGAGCTTTATATACTTTATGTAAATATGCTCCGTGTGCCATTGATTTATCCAGAGCCTTGATTTTACACGCTATTCCATCACAAAATGGCGAGCGACACTCCTTGTTCACGAGGTGGTTTTCAGTTTGGGTTTGCTCAGAATGACAGTGGGCTTTCAGATAACGCCCAGAAAGGCAAATTTAAATAAAAAGCCTGTTAAATATGCCAGATGCACAGGGAAAAAGTAACACACAAAGCACAGTGTAAGATCTCGGGACTGCACTCCAAGGAGAAGCTCTGTCTCACCCAGGAGTGAGGCTTCACCTGCAGCCAGGTGCCCACCAGGGCTTCAGGGCTGCTGCCCATGTCCCCATTACCCAGCAATGGGGGGAAATCTCAGTCCCCCACACTCTGAACCACAGCCAAACTCCCTTCTCAGCCTGGCATGACCTGATCGCCTGTAAGGGCATGGGGAAGGTGCCTCCCTGCCAGGCTCTGTGTGCTCAGCTCAGCAGCTTCTCCGAGACCCCACTGACAAGCACAAACCACTCAAGCACTGTGTTGTAAATTGAGACCTTGATTGAGGCTGTCAGCTTCAAATTCACATTTTAAGCATCGTCTAAATAAAATTCCCCGTTTGAAGGAGGAAAAAAATAATCTCATTTGTGACTTGAGCAGGCAGGGAGGCAGTCAGGTTGGTGGTCGTGCTCAAAGCCAGAGCACACACCAGAGCCACCCAACAGCTCCAGAAAATCGTTTCTGGGTTTCTAGGTTGGAGAGGCCTCAAATAACTCCCCCGTGCCGCCCCCCCTGCCTCCCGCATCCACTTCCAATTCACCGGGAGCCGCTGACCTAATTAGCAATGTCAGCACGTGGCGGCGCCGGGCAGAGGCTTTGGCACAAGATGCTGCCGTGGGGCCGGGCTGGCAGAACCAGGGCTCCTGGCCGCTCCTGGGGGCTCCCCCGGCTGGAGGGGGCTCAGCCAGGGACCCCCCAGAGCCGGGCACACGAGCGATGCTGGAGCCACGCCGGGCAGTCCCCGCTCCAAAGCCAAAGCGAGTCACCCCGCGGGTCAGACAGAGAATTAGGAACACGAGCAGATGAAAAGGAAAGGAGCTGCTGCCAAGTCCCGCTGTCGTCCCGCACAGAAAGCCGGGGCACACAGCCCTGCCACCTCCCCAGCGCCACCGTGACAGCTCGGGGGGGCGGAGATCAAAGAGCGGCTGAGAAATGTCAAGGCCCGAGTTGTGCGGAGCACGCGCTGCTGTCAGCGCAGGTGGAGCAGCACCGAGCTCCAGCCGAGCCTTTGATAACCACAGCCTCGCTGGGAAATGAGTTCAAACCTTCCAGCCCAGCCAGGAACGTGCGAACACAGCGAACACGAGCCAAGGGCAATGCTGGGCTCCACCACAGCAATCAGCACTGCAGCTCCTCCTTGGTGTGTCTGGCACTGACCGGGCTGAGCAAAGGACCGGCCCCGGGGACAAGAGGGAACCCCCAGCAGGTGGGAGCTGCCCTGGGGTCAGCAGCAGAGCACAGGGATGAGTTTTGGGACCGGGAAGCCAAGGGGAGCACGTGGCAGGCACGCTTCGATCCGGCACCGAGAGCGATGCAGAGCAGGCGGGGGCTGTGCCACCACGCCAACTCCAGCGCTCATCCCAAGGAAGGGCTGGGCAGGACCAGCGGCACAGAGCAGTGGGAAAAGACAAAGGAAAGGTCAGGGAAGAGAGGGGACTGTGCTGGATCGATGCAGCAGGCTGAAATACCTGGAAGGAGTAAACACGGAGAGAAGGGAGGATTTGTTTAGGGAACCACGAGGGAGAATAGCTAGAAAGTAATGGGATAAAATAAAAAAGAAGTTAGGCTGATTAGCAGGGGAAGAGCATCTGAGGTGGGGAACAGACTCAGGGCAAACCTGCCGAAATCCCAGCACAGCAGAGGCAAAATGAGCAGAACAAGCAGCCAGGGCTCCTCAGCCCCAACAGCTTTTGCTCATTCCCAGAAATCACTCCTTGCAAGGAAGCTGGCAGACCCTGGAGCAGCCTCAGGGGGAGGCACTGTCCCCTCCTGACTCCTCCGGCCCCCACACTCGACCCGAGTGTGTCAGACAGGGAGGGAGGGTTGGGTGCTGTGTCCAGGCAGGCAGAGCGATGCTGGATCCGAGCCCGGGGATTATCAGAGCCTCTTCCACAGCTGGGAAGGAGAGAGGAGCTCGGGATGAGCCTTGACCCAACCTCTCCTGTAATACAGCAAATAAAGCAACAGCCTTAAAGCAGGGAGAGGCCACCACTGGTCACCACGGGAGCCAAAACACATTTCCCTGCCTTCTGCGGGGACACAGACCCTGCAACGCCACAGGAGCCCCCAGAACCATCTGGGCACAGCAGAGCCCTGCACCTTCCCAGGGAGGGGAAGCACCAGCATCCCCAGCCAGGGGGGAGAGGAGAAGGGAAAGCCTCAGCCCCTGATGTGCTGCCCAGCGGCCTCCCCCGCTTGGCTCCAGCTCCGTGGGGATGCTGGGACACGGCTGCTGATGGATATCCAAGGTGATGGGAAACGCAAAGTGGATCCTGGGGAGCCAACCCCAAGAGCCAGTGCTCGCCAGGGACGCTGGGCTGCCTTCCTCCCCCAGGAAGGGCTGTCTCCCCTCGTTATGGTCACATCTGCAGCAGCAGCAGCCCTGCCTGGCTCCTGCCCGGCCCCAGCCACGCACACGTGCGATGTTACATAAAATCCAGGGAGCAGAGCAGCAGGGAAGTGCTGGCTCCAGCCGGCTCTGCAGGGGCTTCACCTTCTCCTGTCTAAAATGTTCCCTCAGTACAGGCACAGCCCGGAGCAGCAGCTCAGTGCACAAGTTTGGTACCCAAACGCTGATGACACAGCCCTGAGCTGCACAGGCCCTTCCAGGGAACCCTTCCAGGGATGGGGCAGCCTCAGCTGCTCTGGGCACCCTGTGCCAGGACCTCACCACCCTCACAGGGAGGAATGTCTCCCCAGTATCCCATCTAACCCCATCCTCTGCCAGTGGGAAGCTGTTCCCCTTGTCCTGTCACTCCAGGCCTTGTCCCAGTCCCTCTCCAGCTCTCTGCGAGCCCCTTTAGGCCCTGGAAGGGGCTTCTCTACTCTTGCTGGGTTTGGGCACACATCCTCCCTCAGCCTGAATCCCAGCCCAACCTGGAGCCGCTGAGCTCCGAGTCCTTCCCTGTTTGACTTTCACATAAACCTTGTAACCTGGTTTGTGCAAACTCCGTGTCAGCTGGAGCTTCCTGACCTACACCTAAAATTATTTCTCCTGATGGGAATATCCAAATGAGGTTTCAATGACAAAAGTTTATAAACCCCCCCAGGTTATTTGGCACAGTGGTATTTAATGTTTAAAACATTCCCGTGGGAGCAGGGGTAGGTGTGGGAAGAAGAGAGGTGAGGGCAGAGGCTGAGCTCAGCCCCCACTGCCCACCCAGGGTCACCCACTGTCAGCTGGGTCAGGCACAGCCTTTCAGCACAAACACCCAGCCCCAGCGTTGCTATTTAGGCTGAATTACAGCCAGTTTTGTCTCAGCCTGATGCAGAAATCCAATTGCTCACAGCACTAATATGATTTAATAAATACTTTGAACCAACATAACTTCATTGCTGAGCTGCTGATTCAATCCAGGCCCCAAACCCATCATGACCTTGATTTCACGGCCTGATCACAACCAGCCTGTAATGAAATTACAGCACTTGAGCTTCCTTGGTGATTGTTTAATCTTAATATTGTTTTCATTCTTCTTCATCAGAGATGGGAAGTGAATGGAATTGGTTTGTTCTCCCAGTTTCCAACACAGGTCAAGCCCCATCTCAGTCACTCCACGAGGAAGATGAGCCATGTGAGGCAGGCGGCTCTCAGCCCTCACTCCTCGTGTGGAACAGCAGCTCGGCACTGATTCATAAGGAACGAAAGCCTGGCTTTTTGTGACACTCAGCAGCAACAACCCCCAATGCCAGCATCGCTCCTGACCGTGACAGACAGGGCTTTGGAGCTGGGAAATCGCTCCTGCAGCCTGATGGCACTTGGAGCTGGTTTAGAGCTGCGTGAGCTGTCTGGGCTGCAAACCACGAGGTGTTTTAAGTCCTCAGCCTCTTCCTGCTGCAGCACTCGTCCTCATCTGGCAAAATGCACAACACCAGCGTGAGCCAGCGGCCAGGTGACGTGGGGCCTGCAGGCAGGCCTGCACCAGGCTCTCTCCATGCAACGAGGGGCTGACGCAGCTCAGGAGAAGCCTCCTGCAAGAGTCTGTGAGCATCACACCTCCTGAACCCCCTGCTCCAAAGCTACTGCTCCCCAGCCATTGCTGTGTGCCATCCCTGCCGAACTCCAGCACTTAGCTCTGCTTTATAAAGGGGGGAAATCTGAATGAAAGAGTAAGAGGTGAGATGTTGAACTGTTTCAGTGGGGTCTCTGACTGATTTAGCAGAGTGCAGAGACACAGCCACACTGGTGCCCTAGCCCAGACAAGGGCTGTCCTCTGCCCAAACCAGAGCCTGGATGGCCCCAAACCTCCTCTCGCTCTGACAAATGTTATGTAAACCTGGAGGTCCCTGCAGGACAGTCCTGCTGCTGCCACCACGTGTCTCACCCACCCTCTCACTGGCAGGTGATGACAAGATGTGGTCACTCCACAAGTGGTGAAGAGGCAGAGAGGAGCAGTTCTGCTTCCCGGAGCATTAAATATGAAGGAAGATGATGACAGAGCATCAGACTCCTGGCTGGCGGCTGCTGCAGCAGCTTCACGGGGATGAGCCTTCAGAAGAGCAAGATGTTACTGCTGCCTCGAAGGAGGTGACACTTCATCAACAGCAGCTTCTCCCACGAGGAGACAAGGAACCAGCCACAGCCCATTAGGAGGCTCCAGCCAGCCCTGGCTGATGGGGCTGTGGTCCCCAGGCACCAGCCTGGTGCGGTCGTCAGCATCCCAAGAGCATCCCCAGGTGCTTCAGCAGCTCCAAGGAGGCTACCAGGGGTTTGGCAAGTGGCCACAGGACTGGCTTTGGGCCAGCTCGACAAACCAGGCTGCCCATGGCTCTGCTTTAACCAGGCTGAGGAAAGCAAAGCCCCATAAGGCTCTGCAGATGCTCCTGATCCACTCAAACCTGGTTTCAGCTGCCCAAAGCTCCAAACAAGGCTCTGTCCTCAGGCCAGGACCAACACCCACATAGTTCCAGGCTGGACCTCACTTGCTGCAAGTCCCCCCTCCTTCCAATGCCCAGGCAAAGGTAAAAGCAGCACCGAGGGTGGCCCCAACCACTGCTTTTCTGCTGAGGAAACGCCGGCTCTGCAGTCAGCAGAGAGGAACTGCCCTCTTGGCTGAATTCAGCAATTTTAACTTTGTGTTTAGATCTAAGGCAGAGCAAACCCCTGCCGAGTGCAGCAGAGCAGTCACAGAATCATGGAATATTCTGAGTTGGAAGGGTCTCGTAGCTCTGTAAGCTCAAAAGCCATCATAAGGCTTTTTCGGAGATAAGCACTTCCTAAATACTTACTGCTGAAAGATCAAAGGGAGTGAGTGTCTGATCCTGTTTCCCCGCCCGGAGAGCTGAGCTAACAGGGCTGCCCCATGCCTGCCACATCACAGCGGGAGGCTCAGCCCACCCTCCGATGGATTCCCTCCTCTTCCTCTCGCTGTGGGATGGGGATCCCTGCCCCGGGGGCTTGGCAGGACAGGCCTGGCTCTGGCAGCAATTCCCTTCTGTTGTCCCAGGTTTGATCCCCGTGTCCCCCCACGCTGGGCTCGGGGCCTGACAGGGCTTTTCTCGCTCAGCAGGAATTTCAAAGCTGGGACTTGTGGAGACGCCACGCTCAGAAGTGGTTTCAGCTCTGGAGAGCACAGCAGAGCCCCCAGCACAGCGGGCTGGACACGGAGCAGTGAGTGCGGGCCCCTTCCAGCCCTTCCCAGCCCCGCTCCGGCTGTGCCACCTCAGCACCTCGCAGAGCTCTGCTCCACACGGGACCCACAGGCCGAGCCGCAGTGGCTGGAGGTGGCTGCGTTCTTCTCCTGCAGTGCTTGTTCTGATTCACAGCACCGCTTCCCAAATTTCAGTGCAATTAAGGATCTGCCTTCCCCAGCACAAACCTCGCTGTAACTCCCTGCTGGTGACTAAATGTCACCCAATGACATTAAATTCACCGCCACGAACGCAGTGCCACCAATGTCCAGATCAGCAGACACAGTCTCTGACAGGCTACTGGCCTGTGGCACCTGAAGAAACAGAGCCTGGTCCCGACACAGCACACACTCCCCTGCCTCAGAGACAAGACTAAGAAATTCCTGCCGTCAGGAATTCACCTTCCGCTTTCCAAGCACCACTTGTGCCATCGTTCTGTGGCCCTTGCTCCCGCAGCAGCACTCGACTGTCAGCCAGGGCATGTTGGTGCATCAATTATCCCTGAAAGTTTGCCTGGATCAGCCGTGCTCAGCTGATCCAGCAAAGCTCAAAGTGAAGTTTGCAGAGTGCAGAGGACACAAAGTCCTGCTGCAGATCCATCGGTGACCCCAGCGGGATCCATCAGTGACCCGAGTGCCACAGCCCCTCGGCACTGCCAGGATGTGCCCTGGATGCTCCTCATGAGACCCAACCCTGCCTCCCACTTTGTGGGGAACCCTGAGTCCCCGCCATGCCCAGGCTCCAGGAGGGACCTCGGTCCCCCGAGCGCGGTGCATGGACGGCGTCACCGCCCTCACCCCCCTCACACCCCCATCACAGCCATCACCCCGCGCTGATTCACCACAGCCGCCCCCGGCGCTGCCCCCACGGGTGGAGGAAGGGGCACAAGCACAGAAAATCCACACTCAAACACCATCCTGGGGATGATGGATCAGGCACGGCAGGAATGAATGATCCAAAGAGGTGGGAGCGGTGCATGGAGCAAGGTCAGGCACCAGCTGAGGGGAGCTCCAGCCCCTCTGTGCCCCATGGGAACAGCCCATTCCCAGCGCCGGCTGCCACTCCTCCCGTCCACCCCTCCTGCAGCCCACTGCACCCCAAAAGCTGCTGTCCCCTTCCTCTGCAGAGAGCAGCAAATCCTTGTCAAGGTGTTGGCCAGAGCCTGGCCACCCCCACCGGCAGCACCGAACACCCACTCGTGTCGCCCACCCCACGCTCATGCCCCCAGCCCAGGATCCTACCTGCAGCTCCTTGTCCGAGTATTTCTGCGGGTTCTTGCTGCCCTGGCTCTTCTTCCGAAGTTTCTTCAGCTCTGCCTGGCACTTGTCGAGGGAGTCCCCCTTGCTCCTCTGCTCTGTCTGGTATTTCTTCAGCGCAGCCTGGATGTGACAGGAGAAAATTCTGAGCCTTGGCCACAGCTCCTGCTGCCAAGGGGTGACAGAAACAAGCAGAGCCCCTGAAAAAGTGGGATCCCCATGGCCTGGAGAGCAAACAAGGACAGCGCTGTCCCGTATGGCACCGGGGACCTGCCTGTAACCAGGGGCAGGAGCTGTGGCAGGACACGATGTGGCAGGGGCGGGTGATGGGGCAGACCCAGGGACACCCGAGCCAAGGGTTGTGCCAGACTCACACACACAGAACTCACACTCAGGTACCGGGAGTCCAGCTCCACCTTCTGCTCCAGCTGCGTCAGGAGCTCGTTGTGGAAGGACTTGAGCTGCAGGGAGAAAGAAAACACACAGGGCTTGGGGAGGGCTGGCAGAGCCTGCCTGGGGAGCACCAGATGGCACCAGGGATGGCACAGGCTGAGAGCAGCCAGGGACAGACACAGAGAGGGCCCAAGCAAGGCAGACCCTTTGGAGTTTAGCAAATCCATGTCAGAGGGGCTGCTGTCTTCTGGACATGGCATGGGAAAGCATTTTGCACCAACAGAGACCCCAGCACACCAGGCTGGGCACTCACCATCTCCTCCAGCTGGTTCTGGATCTGCCTGTGCACCTCTGCCATCTGGAAGAGCACATCCCCTGCAGAGACAAGACACAGGGAAGGGTTTGAGGCACCGAGCTCAGGGGGCACCTGGGGCTGGGGCAGGCAGCACCCTGCTGGCAAGGAGGGGTCCCCAGCCAGAGCCAGGGGGGCTCCTGGAGTATCCCTGTGCCCACCTTTGGGGAGCTGCAGGGAGACAGTGCTCACCTGAGACACCTGGACACGCGGGTGAACCTTGTGACACCAGGGGCAGCCCTTGTTGCCCAGGCCAAGCCCAGGGACAGACAGAGCCTGGCACTCAGAGCAGGTCACAGGACACGGGGCTAAGCCCTGGCTTGGTGTTTGCCTCGAAACCACCAGACCTGTTTGGCCATGGGGGCTGAGGCAGGGATGGGCAGCAAGGGCAGAACCAGGGCTGCCACTGCCACCAACGCCACGGGTCAAGGGCCAGGGGACCCCCACTGCAGCCAAGGAATCCCAGCTCTGCTCTGCCACTTCCTTTAATTTTTCTTTCCCTATGCAGGACTGCAGCCCCACACCCAGTGCTGTTCCTGGAGGAAGGGCTGTGTCCTGGCCCAGCAGAAGCCCCAGCGTGGCTGGAGCCAGACACACACACGGGAGCATCTTTCAGGAGCAGAGCCAGCACTAAGAGCCCTGTTTCTGGATCAGAGGGAGCCTCAGGGAGAGCCCAGCTCTGTCAGCTCTTTTCAGGGCTGGGTTTGGAAGCTTTTCCTTCCAGCATGGCAGGTTGCAGCTTCCCAAGAGGCTCCCAACCCCCATGGAGCCGTTTGCAGACGAAAGACAGAATCTCACTGGGGCAAGGGAACAAGTGGGACTCTCTCCCAGCACAGCTGGTGTGTGCTGGGCCGGCCCCTGTCGCCCCATGTTCCCCCACATCCCTGGGCACTCGGGCTGCATGCCAGCCGAGTGTCAACACCACCAGGAACACCCTGCCTCAACACTGCTGTGCTCTCCCGGCTGGAGCAATCTGTACTTTGCACCATACCCTGTGTCTCAAATCCTTCTGCAAACATTCAGATCCGATCCCTTGGCAGGCGCCAGCCCCTCCACCGCAGTGACAGAACCGGCTGTGGCACCGGCTGGTGGCAGGGCCACCGTCCCCCTGTGCCCCCTGAGAGAGCAGCCATGGCCGGAGCATCCCACAAGAGAGGTGACCAGATGGCAGAGCTGCAGCTCCGCTCCTCCATGAGGAAACTGAGATTTCCATGGCCACCGAGCGGGCTGTGACTTTTCCAGCCGGTTCTCCAGGTGCTGAGGCAAGCAGAGCACTCACACCCGGCCACCACACACGTCTGCAGTGTCACACGTGAGCAGGGAGGTCCAGGCAAGGGGTCACCAGCACGGCATTGCCAGGAAATCGCTCCCGCTTGGGCCGCGGCAGCTCAATGGTGGGAAGTGCACGAATTCCCACTGCAAGGAGGCCCTGACGTCACGCTGAGGTGGCTTTGTCGGGGGGTGTCAATGCAGGGCTGGCTCTCTCATTATTCCCAAAGCTTGCACTACCCCCTGGTCCTCTCCCTTCCCGTTTGGCTGGAGTGGAAATCCCAGGAGCACCAGCATGAGGCTGGCCAGGGACTCTGGCCACCATCATGGAGCTCCTGACCCACCTGAGAGTGGGGACTGGGGCACCCAGAAATGACACCCGTATCCCCAAAGCCAGCCCTGGGTAGCCCTGCACTGGTACAGGAGGGCTCTGCCCCTCTCCCTGCATTCCAGTCCCAGGAACTGGCCCGTTCCCAGCAGCCGGGGCGGCTCGTGGGTCATCTCTTAGCACTGATATCCATCTTTTGGGTTCCCCTGTCTCCCCCCCCGCCCCCCCCCCCCTCGGCTCCTATCGGGGTGTTCCAGCTCCACATCAAAGCCAGCAGCGCACGGAGCCTTTCCCGCAGCGCAGCATCCCCGTGTCCCAGCCTGCTGAGGGGAGCCTGCTGTCCCCCCGTGCTCAGCCCAGCCCAAGGTGAGCCCCCGGAGCGTCAGGACGGTGCAGGAAGGCAGCTGGATGCCTGCCTGGAGCCTCAGGAGCTTCCTCTGGAGCCTCTCCCCAGCTGCCTCTGAAGGAACCAGCTCCAGGCTTCCCGTGGCCTCTGCCACCGCTGGGAGCCCACGCTGGGCAGCAGGATTTGAACTAAATCCCCTAAAAACAGCGACAGCACGGTGTGAATTCCCACAGAGCACTTCTGACACTCCGATACCTCCACACCGTGAGCTGCTTCACAAAAACCTACAGCGCATGTGAGACTTTAACAGACGTCTCACCCCAAACCCAACCCAGAGCTGCAGGGGTGAAGTTAAACTGTGACTGAGGGATACCACGGCAGCTGGAAAGCTTAAATATTCCAAAATCTGGTTCGGAAGAGAATCTGTGGCACTGTACCACCATGAAATGGTGGGGGGAGCACCCCACAGGGCTCAGGGCAGGGCTGGGAGCAGGCTCAAGGCACACACCCTGGCGGCAGCACAGCCACCCAGGCCAGGGGCGTTTTGCATCAGCTGCCAGAGGGATTGGTGAGTGCAACACCTGAACTGGCATGGTGCAGCAGGACAGGAGCTCAGGTCACCGCGGGAGCTGTACCGAGCAGCCAAAACACACATTCTGCAGGTGCAGAACCCCGGGTGAAGCATCTCACCTCCACCCAGAGGTGCAAACAGAGCCGGGGAAGGGCAGCAGGCAGAGCTGGGGGTTCACCCCTCGCCGCAGGCTGCCGAGCACATGGCGAGGAGGAGCTGCTGTTTAGGGCTGACTCACAGTATCGTTCTGGGAGAAGAACTATAGCAGCTATTGTGGGCCCTTCCCTTCCACACCCAGCCCACAACAGGCAAACAGGTTGTTCCACAACCCTCCCATCCCTGCTGGCACCGCGGGAGCCAGCTGCCCCTCCAGAAGGTGAAGCAGCGGGAGCCCAGCTCTCAGGGCTTTGCTCTGGCAGTGCCAGAGACTAAAGGTTCTCTTTATCCCCACTCTCCAGCAAGATACGAGCCATTTTTAAAAAAAATACCAACTATGCATTAATCAAGGAGCCAAATTGCTCAGAGACAGAACACGCTGATGCTTGTGCAGGGCTCCTGCAAGGACAGCAGCAGACGGTGGCCGGTGGCCAGGGGACCATCTCCTGCCAGCCACAGCATCACCCACCAGCAGCAGCACGGCTGTCCCAGCTCCTGGGGTCAGGGCTTGGGCACATCCCCTAAAAACTGGCCAGCAACAGCCCTGCTCACACAGCACCTCGGTGCCGGAGATCTGACGCAGCCGGGTTTGAGGCAAAAGCAAGTGTAGGTAGATGTGGCACATGGGGACATGGTTTAATGGTGGCCTCGGGTCAGCGGCTGGGCTCAGTGATCTCAAGGGTTTTTCCAACCGAAACGATTCCACTGAAAACTTCTGCAATAGTTTTTCTCTTCCCTCCCAGCAGCACATGGTGACCCAGGCTCACAGAGCCAGCACGGAGCGGTTCCCGAGTGCACGGGAGCAGCAGTGCCAGCCCAGCGCCTCACCCGGGCCTGGCTCTGACTCCAGGAATGCCGACATTCCATGTGACAGCGGGGAAGATCCGTGTGCAGCGGGAAGGAGACGAGTGTGGGGAAACAATCAGCTTCTCCACGCTGACTCATCTCTTTCCTCTTCACAAGGCTTTGGCTGCTGCCAGCCCCGGAGCTCTGGGCGATGTGTTGATAACTCAGCAGCGACTCGTCAGCGCTGCGAGCTCAGCGCTGCTCCAGCCCCTGCTCCAGCCCTGCCTGCCACAGCTCGAGGCATTTTTCATTTGTTCAGTAAGGGACCAGGCAAAGGGAAAAGCAGAAGCTTCCCAAGGCTCGGGTCCCCGGTTTGCAGCTCCTGGCTCCCTCAGGCTGGGCAGTTGCTGTTGATGCTTTCACCAGGGACACATCAGAGACCTCCGTGCCCACCACAGCCCTCCTGGATGGGGCCAGTCCTGGGTCTGTACCAGGATGCACAGACCAGTGAGTCCCCAGTGTGCACGTGCCCTGGCAGGAGTTGAACTGGTGGCACTGGGTTAATCAGCACAGGAGCGCACACCCTCACACTGCCCGGCCTGGCCCCACACGATCCGATTCCTCCGGCACGCAGGGGACACAAACACCTGCAGGACCTGGAGCTGGCCACACACCCCACCAAAACCCCTCCTCAGACCTCCTAATCTCATCCCATCGCTGATGGACGGCACAAACCAGCACAGGACCCCTCCGTTCCCCGAAAGGATGGAGCACCCCTGCAGGATCCTGCCCAGGCACAGTGCCGGGCACACAGCAGGTGGGAATCCTGGAAGCTGTCACCAGCACCAGGGAAGGTGAAACCCAGACATTACACACATCTGCCACACGTAGGGAGCCCCAGCCAGGCCACATGGTCCTCACAGATGCTCATTTACAACCCTCCACCAGCACGTACCAAACACAGGTTGGTGAGAACGAGCTTTGGCTGTCTGCTCCTCCTGGGAGGGATGGAGGCAGCGGAAAAGCCCCGTCCTGAGGCAGCAGAAGGCTTTGAGAGGACTGTCTTTTATTTCTGCACCCTTAGCAAGCCCATTCCTGCAGCTTCCTTCCTTCCAACAGCACAGAGCTATCACCCACAAGGTGTTTTGTTAAGCCCAAATTTAAAGGATCACGCAAAAAGATCTCAGCTCCCAGCCCGGAGCTCACCTCCGCAGCAGAGGGACCTCACTGCAGGGACGCAGCACCACAGAGCACAGGAAAATGTTTCCTGGAGTTCTGTGCCACCCTGGACACTGCTCTGCCTGGCTCCCAGTGGACACCAGCAGCTCCACTGGTCCCAAACCACCCACAGGCACCGCCAGCTCCAGCAGTCCCTGATCCCACTGGGAGCCGACCTTTGGCACCTGTGGGATCTACACCGGCACCGCCGCTGCTGCAGGAAGCATCTACCCAAAACAACCACAAATCCAATTAACAGATTAATCCCTGTTCCCAGAGGATCCGGTGCAGCACAAAGCCTCCGAACCGGCGGGAGCCGAGACAGACCCGGAGCTGCAGGGGAGAACCAGAACTGAGGGATGCCCCATCCCTGGAAGCATCCAGGACACGGCTTGGAGCAATCTGGGACAGGGGAAAGTGTCCCTGCCCACGGGGTGGAACTGCACGAGCTGTAAAATCTCTTCCCATCCAAGCCATGAAGGTGCCACGGTCCTGATTTTATTATGGAAATAAAAAGCCATTATGTGCCAGGGGCTCCTTTCAGCTCAACAATGGTTGAGTAATTACTGCCTGTGCTGCCCTTTCCCAGCCTCGTGTGTCACCCAGAGCAGCTTCACTCATTCAAGAGACCTTCCAGAAACAACTGCTGAGCGAAATCCACCTCCAGCCCTGGGGGTGTTCCCTGCAGGTGCTGCTCGGCCGAGATCCTGGGGGAAATGTCTCCAGCTCCGCTCACCAGGAGAAGAAAACCCCTTTCCATGACTTTGTCACGGCCTAGTTTTCAAGAAGGACAAAAGAAACGACATTTTGAGCAGCATCCAAGGGACCTAAGCAGGAGCTGGAAAAGAGCCAAAGTCACCTGAGGACTCTTGCATGAGGCTGGAGCTCCTTGGCAGGGCTTACAAACCATTGCAGGATGGAGCCAGGAACAAACCTTCCCTGGTCAGACACATGCTCCTCACACCACCTCATCCTCCCTGAAGTCACTGCCACAAGCACCGAGGAGGTGCACAACAGCCTGAGGAGCCTCTCTCAAGGGGGCCTGTGGGCACAGATCTGATCCCAAAGGCCAGGCACCGGCGAGCAGGGAATTGCACGGAGCAAACCGGCCCTTCTGCTGCTCCAGGACAGCTGACAGCTCCGCTCTGGAGCTGCTCAGAGCCTGGCTGTGCTTAAGAACACCCCAAAGCCCACACTCTGCACACCTCAAACCTCGGCAGCGGGGTTCAGACAGGCCCCACCAGACACTTGCACCCGAAAACTCAACCCCCAGAGCCGATTACAGCTCAAGCGCGTTATTATTGCCACTTTTCCATTCCCACACAGGATTATCCCGTCTACACACAGCTCCTAAAATCTGATGGGGAATTCAGAAAACATGCACAGTGCTAAGCAGCCCCAGGGACAGGCAGGACCCGAGCCCAGAGCAGCGCTCCAGAGGGCTCCGTGTCCCATGGGACAAACGCTGCCATCAGGGGGCTGGGGCTGGGACACCTCCTGTCCCAGACAGGACACCAGGAAAGCATCCAGGCTCAGGGAAGAGAGAGCTCGGGAGGAAAAATAAGTCTCTCAGATCTTTTTCCATGGAGACTGGAAACATGAGCTGCAATCCTGACTGGAGCATTCCATGGTCCTGCCTGACACCTTGAAGTGGTTTTCCCTATAGCTCCTGGAAGAAAATCCCACTCAGGGAGGGAGCTGCAGGGCACAACATTAATGGAAGCAGCACTTAAGCAAATCCCTGTTTACTGTTCTAAAATTAATTCCCCATCCATGGAAGTGTCCAAGGCCAGGTTGGACGGGGCTTGGAGCACCCTGGGACAGTGGAAGGTGTCCCTGTCCATGGCAGGAGGTGGCACTGGAGGGGCTTTAAGGTCCCTTCCAGCCCAAAGCGGTCTGCGATCCTATGAAATAACCCAGAGCTCCTTTCCGGCACGGTCAGCATTGCCAGCCCAGCGGGAGATAAGGTAAAGGTGTTCCCAGGAAAAGCTGCACCTTTGGGAGCACAGCCCTGATGCAGAACATTTCTCAGCCCCTGTTTACACATCTGCTGGGAGGGGGTTGTGTCCCAGCTGTTATCAGCTCCACTGAGCTGCAGCCAGAAATTTTATCTCAACTTTCTCCTGCTCAGCGCAGCTGCCACGGCAAATATCAGCAGGATCAACAGAGCACGAGGCTGAGGAGCAGCCGGAGCTGCCAGGAGCCTCCCTGGGATGTGTCCACACCAAGAGGGGAAGGAGCAGGGATTTGGAAACATTTTAAACCCCAAAACACTTGAGTCACACATGGGGAGACAGCACTGAGGACATCAAACCCTTGTCCTTCAGTGAGGGACCAGGAGCAGAAGTCCCCAAACCCAGGTTTTAAGTGAGAGCAAACCTGGAGCTGCTCGGAAGGGCTGGCAGGGTGGGGGGTCCCCAGGCTCCTGCCCCAAACTACTCCCCCTTCCAGGAGGGCAGAGCTGGGGTGTCCCTCAGCCCAGAGAGGCAGCTCCTCGCAGGCTCTGCACAGCCCTCGCAGCCACCCCTTCGCACACAGGGCTCTTTGTTTTATTTATTAAACAGAAGCAGATTGCTCCAGGCAGCTTTAATCCACGACTCGGTTTCCATAGACACTTACTGCTTTCCCAGCACAATTCCGAGGCAGCAGCAGGGCTGGGGGGAGCGGGCTCTGACACCAAATCCAGAGCCCAAGGGCTGCTCCCCAAGTCCTTCAGCCTTTAGAGTCGTTTCAGCTCAACCTCTCTGCTAATTGCCTGCCCCGGAGAGATGCTTTAATGAGCACTTTGCCATCGCCACTGAGCCAGAGCTGCGGGAGCGATGAGGGGAGGAGGAGGAGGAGGATGAGGAGGACGAGGATGAGGAGAAGGGGTTCACCTGGGACTGCACAGGCAGAGACTAAAGCCCATCTCACTCCATGAGAGCCTTCACAAGGCTGCAGCGTCCCAGGGGGAGCTGGGAGAGTCACCTCGAGCCACGGCTGCGAGGAGGGAGAACACAGGAGCCGTGTTTGGGCAATGGGGAGACTGCAAAAGCAGCTCCCAAAGGATCTGCTGGAGAAATAAGCGTGAGAAAGGGGAAGGAGGCACCGAGCGTCACAGCTCGTGACGTTTGCCATCGATTGAGCAAACACAAGTCGCCAGCAGCGGGCACAGGGAGGCTCCAGCAGGGCAGAGCTGCTGCACCCAGGGCACAATCGCAGCCCCAGCACTCACGGGGTGACCTCCACCAGCACAGCCCCTGCCCCAGCGCAGCCAGCGCTGCCCCTTGCCCACATTTCTCCTCTCCCCTTCCCCTCCAGAGGCCTATGGTGGGCAGCAGGGCCCCAGCTTCTCCTTTGCAAAGGAAGACAAAACCACCACAAAGCTGCTCTCCAAAACACCACGAGCCGAACTCCTGACACGGACAATACCAGGGGGTTTTCCAAACGACACAAATAGTAAATACAGAGACACTTCCACCATTGAGACAAGGCAGGATCAGCTCCACACTGAGCTCGCTCTCCCCAGCAACACCAAGGAGCTGTTTCATTCCTGGGCTGGCAGCCTGCAGCTCCCTTTGTATCATATAGAAACCGGGGACTCACCCAATTCTTTCGATCCTTGGCTTTCACTGGCCAACTCTCCCATCTTCACCAGAGCATCAAAGTACCCTTTTGCTGCGTATGTCATACCTAAAAAGCATCCAAAAATGAAGGTTATATTCTGCTTAACGGCTGCAGGAACTTCTGGGGCACTGAGGAGATGCTAGACACTAAAATAGGTATTACCTCAAAGGGCTGAGCCCCACGGGGAGGGACCACACAACAAACAGAGGAAAAGGGAGCAAAGACAGCTGGAGCAGTGAGATTGCAGGGTAATTTCGGATTAGAAAAGGTACGTGCAGGAGTGTGGTGGTTTGCATTGCAGCGCAAGCATCAGGCTGCTAATGCTGCTCAGAGAAATCACTGCGGAATAATTGAATATCGCAGACTTTCATTATAGTTCAGCCTTGTTTGTTGACATTCCAGCTACACACTTGACTCTAATCAGATAAGCAGGGGGTTTCCTCTAATCACAGAACACGCTGTACAGCCCCAGCTCCAACCTTCCAACGCTGCCTCTTCTCTGGCTCCTGCGTTTGCACTTCCTCCAGCTGCCCCCCAGCTCGGGGATCCGAGGGGAAGGATGACCCAAGCCAAGTTAAAAATTACAGGAAGATCTTTGGCTCCAAAGCATTTTCACAGCAGGGATGTGGGAAAAACACAAACCCAGCGGTCACACAGGTTATCCCAAATGCCACGGCTGGTGGGATGGGACAGCACAGGATAAACAGATCCACCTCCCAGGTAATTAAAACTGAGTTATCAGTGGAATATTTCAGAAGAATAAATAAAAACCACAGTCCCAAGGGCAACCTCTTTTCCCTGTCAGACCCTGCCTCTGCTGCCAGGAGGGAAAAGCACCCCCAAGCCATGAACCCCCACTCTGTTGGCATCCCCAGGAGCTGCTGGAACGGCTGCTGCTGGTGAGGGTGCACGGTGCCCCTTCCCTGCGGATCAGAGTCCCTGCGCAGTGGCCTGGGGCGGCCGGGCTCTTGCCCTGTCACGGCTGGGTGATCCATTAAATCCCAGTTTAAACCAGTGCCCAGCGCGGGCAGGACGCGGTGTCCGGGGCAGCGCCCGCACCTGGGAACAGGGGGAGGGATTAAGGAATCCTCATGGAAACAGCCAGGAGCCTCATCTGAGTTGTGGGAATGAAAATGAGCTCCAGGCAGGGAGCGGGAGCAGCGATCCTTCCCAAAGGTCGGTTCCCAAAGCTCGGCGCTTAAGAACATGAGACACCAAAGTATTTTCGCCTCGCTGGCTGAAGATGATGACAGACTCTGCCCCACGGGCATTTGCACTGGGATGATTAAAAAACAAAATCCAGGAGACACGTGCAGCTCTGAAGGGAGCAGAGCCCTCACTGGAAAAACACAGTTCTGGGTTGAGCAAAGCTTCAACCTCCTCAAAACCCAGCTGAAGAGGGCCCAGGCAGTGCACAAAGCCAGTTTAAGTCAAAATAGTCCATTTAATCAATTCCTAGCTTCCTTTTTTCCTTTTGATCATTTAAATCTACACCTCCCTAATGGCTCCCAATAGGATCCTGCATTCCCAATCAAGAGTTGCCATCAAGACTTTTGGGCTTCTTCCTTCTCTTCATTCTTCTGGGCAATTTAAACATTTCAATAACACCTCTTTAAAAAGATCTTAGAACCTTAATCCTCAATATTTTAAACAAACATTTCAAGATGAACTGTTTGGAGATGTGTTTTGTTATGCTGCTGCCTCCCAACGTTTTCTCCCTGGAATCCCTCCCACCTCCCCGGCCTTGCACATCCCAACATGGTCCAAGAACCATCCTGCCAGTTCCCTCCCCATGGGAACAAAGAACTTTTCAACAAAACCCCAAAGATTTTCAACAAAAAACCAAGGTTTTCCAGCCTTCCTCCTGCCCAGCCTGGCAGCCCCCAGCAACCCAGCACCAACCACGCCAGCAGTGCAATGTCACTTACTTGCTAAGGCTTTTTCATAGGTCTTCCCCATAGAAATGAAATTCCTGAGGCTGGGATTGAACTGCTCCATGATCGTCTAAAGGGAAGAGAACATCGTTGGGATTAGCAGGGATGCTGGGGAGTGGATTGAACAGCTCCATGCTCAACTCGGTGCTGATAAACACAAAAACAGAGCAAAAAAAACCCTCCCAGCCCCCTGGAAGATACCCCAGGATCCTCCCCCATCCTGCAGCTTTATTGAGGAAGACCAAGCTGGGTTTGAGCACCATGAGGGATAAGAATGAGGGGGCTCTGCAGGACCCCGGCACGAGCTGCTTCCCCAGGAGAGCAAAGTGAATGCCCCAAAGAGAGAGTTATCAGATACGGCAAAAATAACCATAATAACAACGGTAAGTGGCTGCTTGGGGCAGCACCGGCCCTCAGGCCAACCAGGGAGGTGTCCCGAGATCTGAGGGTTGTGGCAGGTGATGGCCGCGGAGAGCAGCACCAGCCTGGCCCATCACAGACAAGCAGGAAGGGCTGAAGAGCAGAATTCCCAATGTGCACCCAGCAGCGCCAGAGCGAAGCCACCAGCACCCCCCGAGCTGTGCCAGCCACGGCTGAAGCCACGTGCCGGGAATGGCACCCGGGTCCCTCAGCACTCGGGGGCACTTCCCACCTGCCCAGGAAGGCTGGGGGTGAACACAGGCAGCACCGTCTGAGCTTTGCCTGCCTCGCTCCAAGGTCCTTCGCTAAGATGGGGGAAGGAATAATCGGATCAGGGAGAAGAAGGGCTCTTTGTGTGCTTGGCCCTGCAGCCACAGCCCTCCCTGCCAGGGCCCTCACCCCGACACCGATCCCGGCCGAGCCCTGGGAGAGGCACAACCTCCATCCTCCCCTGGAAATCCTCCAGATCGAGCCCAGCTCCAGCCCCAGAGCTGGTCCCAATCCCCTGGCCCACCCTGGGGACACCTCAAGGAAATGGAGTTCAGCGCCTGAATGTCTTGAGCAGGGATGCACCGCGGGCATTCCCGTGGGGAGCGGGGTCTCTGCACCCCCAGGCTGCCGGCACTATCCCACTGTGGGCAGGGGAGGGAAGACAGGCAGACACTTACGGGGAATAAGCTGATTAAGCATCTGTCACCTCATCTGAGGCTGGCCAAACACTATAAAGCTCATTTTCTGCCTGAGGCATTTTTATCCCAGTTCCTGCTGCCTGGCCCTTGAGTCTGACAGCTGAATTTTCTCCACACGTATGCAGGGCTCAGCTGGAGCCTCCTCGGTTCCAAACAGCCCTTTCTGGGTCTCTGCGGGCTGCACCCTGTGTGGGGCACCCGTGGCAGTGGTGGCATCCCCCCAGTGCTGGTATTTGAGGAGAAATCTGGTTAATCCTCCCTGGAGCACAAGGCTGAGGGCAGCAGCAGGCCCAGCACGGCTGCGGTGCCCCCAAAGCCTGTCCCCAGCAGCTCCCTGGGCCTCACAGCACCAGCCACGACTGCAAAGGGCAGAAGATGATTGACGCGGCTAACGAGGAGCTGCCCTGCTAATTAAGGCTGCAGGCCAACATCTCCGGGCCCCTGGAAGCTGTTTTGGGGCAGTTCAGAGCAGTTTGGTGGATGTGCTCAGCTTGAAAGGAGAAAATGAACCTGTAGCAACAAGCCAGGTGTTCTCCAACGTGTAGGAGACAATTGCACAGGACTTAATTACCACTGATGAGGATTGCTCCATCCTGCCCACATCACGTTCATCTCCAGTCAAAAATTTCCCTGGGTTGTCCCACAGAG
Source organism: Dasyornis broadbenti (assembly GCA_013397935.1). NCBI lineage: Eukaryota > Metazoa > Chordata > Aves > Passeriformes > Dasyornithidae > Dasyornis > Dasyornis broadbenti. Next base: position 274,552 of record VZRN01001088.1, on the reverse strand, counting down.
CTGCTGGAGGTGTGGGATCGCTGCCATTGCAGGGACACGGCCACGGCCCTGCTGCCCACGGCAGGGACGGGGACAAATCCCCCTGTCCACAGCAGGGACGGGGACACAGACACGTCCCCAGTTCTGGCAGATCTCCAGCTACAACCTCCACCACACTCAAGCTCAGCCCCAGCACTCCGAGGCTGAACAGTATTTGAGCAGCAGAAATGTTGGCAGAACTTCTGCAGGGAGGAGATTTTTCGGCGGTTTGCAGATTCAGAGCAATGTTTGTGTACGTGGATGTGCACAGGGATATGTAAATAGTGTGATTTTCTCAGCAGTGCCCGTGTAAATACATCGTCCTGAGCATGAAACTGCGGGAATTAATGATGGAACAGGATCCCCAGACAAAGCATCATCCGGAATTCAGCACATCTTCCCCAGACCAGAGGGAATCAAAGCACAACCCAACTCTGGCATTGCTCAGGGCAGGTCCTGCTCCCCACTGATCCACAAGAGAACCACAATTTTAAAGCAACAAATAAAGAGATAAAAGCCCCCAAAGGGTCTCATGGACCGGCTGAGGAGCGGGAAGGTGACTCTGTGCCGGCCAAATAAAATTCGCCAACCCCCAGGAGGAAGTTTGCTGAAAGTGAATGTTTTTAAAACATTGTCTGGAGCCTCCAACAAAAACAGCCTGGCAGGATGAGAGCGGTGAAAAGGGCTCCTCACTCCAGAGATAAAAATAGCCTTTTCCAAGCCTTCCTCTCACTCCCAGGGTGGGAAGAGAAGGTGACTCCACAGCCTCTGCATCCCCTCCAGGTGAGAGGCTGAGACCTTGCCAAGGAGAAATACTGGGAAAGAAACAGCTTTGTGCCATGGAATGGCTCAGCAGCATCACCCTGCTCACACCCAGGGTGTGCGGGAGCTGCTCCCATCACAACAGGGCTTCATCCCCCTCCCTGGGGGACGAGGGGCTCTGGCAGGGCTGTCTCCCCACAGCAGAGGTGAATCCAGGTTTGCAGGACACCAACAGCAATGCAAATATTCAGCAACATTGTGGCAATGAAAGCAAATCTCATTCTCCCCCAGATTTTGCCCCCTCAGCAGCACCCACAAGTTGTTTGCCTTCCATGGGCTGCCTGGGCAGAGTTCAGAAAAACACAGACACAAAACCTGGCAGCCAAGGGTTGAAAGGGCTTTGCTTTGTTCCACTGCGCTGAATTCCCTGGGTAATACCACTCAGCTCTTCGGGATTGGCACGGCTTTATTCAGCTGCCAAAAATGAAACTAATGCAAAGCACAAGGTCTCCAGGACACAGCCCTGCTTGGTGGGGGAACAGGCAACACAAAGCAAGGTCTCTTTTCTCCACTCTGAGCACACTCCAGCTACAGCCTGGATGCTCCAATCCCGTAAGAGTCAGCCCAGAAGGAAAAGGTTAGAATCATGGAAAATAATAAAATATCCTGGGTTGGAAGGAGCCCACAAGGACCATGGAAGTCCAGCTCCTAAATTCTGAGTTTATGTCCTACTCAAGCTGGAACTGGAGGTGGCTCAGGCTTGTGCTGCACAAGGAAGTCCTGCACAGCAGCTGAAGGGTGACGTTCCCAACACATCCCTCAAGCGCTCCAAAACCACAGGGATGTGGCACTTGGGGATGTGGCATTGGCAGGGCTGAGGGTGTGGTTGGATCTGATGGCCCCAGAGGGCTTTCCCAAGCTTCTTAAGGATTTTATGGCTCCCTGCAGGGCTGACGCTGCACAGGGACCCGGGCCCAGCCTGGCACCCACGACGAGCAGGACGGAAGGGCAGCACCAGGCACTCTCCACTGCCACTGTCACACTGCAGAAGCAGCTCAGCCCTGAGGAAGTTTTGTCTCTAAATGGGTCAGCCCTGCTCCAGGAGCACCTTCATCATTTCAGTATCAATATTTAATGCTGAGCAAAGCCCAGCGCTGCCTCCTCCATCACAGCTTGTCCTGCCCGGCGCCATCAGGAGCAGCCCTGGGGGATTCCAGAGCCAAGTTTCTGTCAGGAAGGAGCTTGGATGGACGGGCAAAACCAGGGAAAGACGCAGTGCCCATCTAAAGGCACTTAGCTTCTCCTGGCTGTCAAGCCAGAGGATGAGGGGACCCAAGTTTCAGGGCAAGAGCTCTGAACGTCTTTGTATTGGGGTCTGGGTTTGAAGGGAATTGGGATGAGGATCCACATGGGGCACAGAGCACCCCAGCACTCAGGGAGCACCTGTCAGCACCCACCAGCGGCCACCCCTGCAAGGCAGGGCCATCCGCAAGTTCTCGGGGTTGGCATCTCCACTGAGGAGCCCGAAGCGTCCCCCAGTCCCCTCCCCACAGATGTGGCACCATGGGGCTCAGCAGCCCCAGGCTCCATCCGGAGCAGCTCGCAGCAGGAGCTGTTTGCTCTGTGCCCTGCCCTGCAACACGAGCAGCACCGCTGAAACCTTAACCACGAGCACAACAAAGCACCGAAGGCAAAGCCAGTGGCCGCCTCCATCCCAGGGAGCAGCATCTGTCTCTGGGAGGGGCTGCGGCAGCACCGGGAGCGGTTTGGGACACCTCCGGCAAGACAGGAGCTGCTGCTTTCCAACACCTCGGAATCCACGTGTCTGCAGGTGTCCCACCTCCGGGGAGGCCAGGAATGCTCTCCCAGTCCTCAGGCAAAGGGGATGGAGCAGCACTCCCACCTCAGAGCCATGTGGCAGTGCCAGAGCTGAGCCCACCATGGAGCCTTGGTGCTGCGGATCGGAGCAGATCCCTCAGAGATTTCCCATGTCTGGGCTGGGGGAAGCCTCAAGGCAGGGAGTACAGGGCATGGAATTTGGGGTGGCACAGGCTGGCTCCTTCCTCCTCTGCCACACACATCATCCCTCCCCTGCCAAACACTCCAAACCAGCCACAATTTCCCTCCTGAACCACTTGAGGAAGAATCGCTCCCGTCCCTCTGGACCTGGAGATACGGAGGCAGAGGCTGTGATACCACAGTAACATCGATTACAGCTGATGGGAGCAAAGGACCGCCAGGAATTCTGTCCACGTTTCTGCACGACAATTCAGCTTCGAGTTCAGGGTGTTGTTAAGCAAACACCTCTTCAAATGTGGAGCTACTCGCACACCACTGCAAACCCATCTTCCGCATGAAAAAATGGCTTTAAAATGAAATGGAGGTTGGGCTGTAAACGGCAATAATCTCATCTGGCAGGAGGAGACAGATCTGTCTTCGGGGGAAGGAAGAATTGCCAGTCCCTGCTTTCTGCAAAAAGACAATCCGGAGCAAGGGATGAGCGGGGAATGGGGAGGGTGCTGAGGGAGCTGCCCCATCCTCACAGCCAGCCCGGCACCCCCAGCGCTGGGGCTCCCAGCAGAGCCCAGCCCGGCAGCTGTGCCGCTACTCCGGGGTCCTGGAGTGAATCAGCACCAGGGAAGGTGGGATTACGTTGGCGGAAGGTGCCAGCAGCCTCCGTCTCCCTCTGTAATTACTCCCCGCGTGTAGGCAGCTGCCTGTAGTGGCAGCATCGGCTCGGGGGCGGCTGACAGCTCCTCCACCAGCTCATTAGCACAGTCACTCCGAGGGTGAGTGCTGCTTCTGCAAAACGATGACAATGGGCTTCCCGAGCAGAACGCCTCGGGAAAGCCTGCGCGGGAAAGGGTGCCTGCCGTGGGGAGCTGCTGCTCCCGCTCCAGACCCCGCAGGGAGCGCACCCAAACCTGGTCCCGCTGCTGCCAAAACCCCGGTGAGACAGCGGCCACAGGAGGAGGCACAGCGAGGGTCAGTCACCCGCCCTGGGCCCCCATGGGGTGGTATTTTCTCCTTCTGCCCACAGCAGTGCTCAGGCTCCTGCACAGGCCAGGAAAGCACAGGCCAAAAAACCACCCAGGTAATGGGGCTTGAATCTCTGGAACTGATTTTGGATTCAGAGACTCCAAAGCTTAAGGAGATCCAGAAGATCCCAGTCTCTGAGGCCCCAGCTGTCACACTGGGCTCAGGAGGGGCTGAGGTCCTCAACGGAACAGGGACACGCCAGGTTCTTGCAGGCACCACATGCCACACATCTCCAGAGGCCAAAAAAGGCGTTGTTGGCTTCAGAGGAGACTTTGCTCTCCACAGGGAACACAGAATCACGACCATTCTCCTCCAGCACCAAGACACTGATTTTGGGTAAACCCATGAGATCTCCACCAGTTCCATCTTCTCATTCCCTGCACTTGGCTGCTCCCACTGAAATCCCAAGAAACTGAAGTGTTCACCAACTGATGGAGACCTGTGAGCTCCTCCAGAGCCCGTCTCTGGCTGCTGGGGCCAAGGCACCCATGGACCCTGTGCCCTTGGGTCAGCCAGGCGCTGACGGAGCCAGCGCTGCCGCTCGCTCCAGGCCGAGGGCTCCAGCAAGACAAGAGCCCGTCCAGCACTCGCCCTTCAGCTCTCATTTCTTGGGCAGATGGGCTCCTCTTGAGTGCAGGTGCTGGGACGGCACAAACTGCCCCACGCGCTCCTCAAGGGCCGTGCCCGGCCAGATGGTGACCTGCTCCCCAAACCTGTCATTAGCCCCGTGCTTCGAGGACAACACACCTCAAACAACAACTGAGTCACCGCAGAGGCTTCTCCCAGCCCCTGTCCCCAGCCTCTCTCGCCCTGTTTGCCCAGGCGGCTCCGGGCCGAGCGGTGCCAATGCACAAACACCAGGAATACCCTCGGTGCCGGCTCTGCCCAAAACCAAGGACAGCCTGCACGGCAGCAAGTTTAGGTACATGAGGGAGGGAGCCCCAGAGACCCCAGCCAAAGGTCAGCAAGATTCAGAGTAGCCAAGATTTTGGGTGCCACAGCTCTGCCCGAACAGCTGTTACACCCCAGAATCTCCAAAAACAAGACTTCAGAACTTCACTACCTCGGTACTTTTTGTACTACGTTCTTCTATCTTTTTTTTTTTTTTCCCTGCTCTGTGCTCCCAGGTAACTCAATCCAACCCCTTAAATCACAGGAAATCGTGCAAGCTTCCCAGTTTAACAAACGACATCCTGCGTTACATGTTAGGCTACAGCAGTTTTATTAGTCTTGGTCTCAAGACCCAGCAGAGCAGAAACCGCTTCCTTCGGGGGGAAATTAAACCACATAAATTATTGTATTTTCTCAGGACACCGGGAGCTCAGCAGAAAGGAAAAACGGAGAGATTCCCGAACTCAAGANTCAAGAGATGGGGAGGGGTCTGCCGGCTCCGGGCTGTGCCAGAGCAGCGAGTGACGGCGGCGCGGGGCTGCCCCGCTCCGGGGTGATGCGGGGACAGCGCTGCCCACCCCGGGATCGGACATGCCCCCGCGGGTCCCGGTGCCCGCGGATCCCCCCGGGAGGGCTGGAGGTGCCCGGGGAAAGCTCGGGGGTGCCCTCGCCTCGTGCCCAGGGCTGGCGGGGCCCCGGCAGCCGCTGTCGCCCCGGCCGGCTCCGGGCACATCCCGGGGGCGGCCCCGGCGGCGCCTCCGCC
>VZRN01001088.1:254774-268867 GCA_013397935.1 Dasyornis broadbenti | reverse complement strand
GGAGCCGCTCCGGGCCGGGCTGTGCCGCGCTCCGCGCCCCGGCTGCGCGGGGCTGCGAGGAACGGGAGGGCTGCACCCCCGTGCCCCCCGCGCCGTGTGGCCCATCCCATCCCCATTCCCCATGCCGTAACCCCACTCCACAGCCCATTCCCATTCCATACCCGTTCTCCATCCCGTTTCCCATCCCACACCCCTCGCTGTGCACCATAACGTACCCTACACTCCTGCCACACCTCGCCCCACAGCCCCCGCACCACCACTCTGTATGTCCGCCTGTGCCGCAGACCCCTGAGCTGTTCCACCCTCCAGCCCTGCTGTACCCCCCACTCCCGGGGCTGTGTCCCGTGCCCGGCTGGGCAGTGGGGTGTGCACGGGGAGGAGCAGTGGGAAAAGGAGCTTTGGTGGTTTATGGGGTGTTGAGAAAGAGGGTGTACATTGTCCAGAGAGGCTGGGAGAGCAGAGCTGGGAGGAGCTGTCACCATAATGTACAGCTTGGGTGCTCAGCCCAACAGCGCCCAGCCCCTGCCTGCCACCTCTCTGTCCCCAGGCTGTCCCACCATCTGTCCCAGCCAGGAGAGCCAGGATTCCCATGAGAGGCTCCTGCCAGAGCTCCCGGCCGTCAGGTCCCTGTGGAACATCCAAGCCGTGGCTCCCTGTCCTTCCCATCCCTCAGGCCAACGGCAGCGACTTTTGCCCAGGTCCTGAGGGACACGAGGAGCAGGACCTTGCCCCAGAGCCAGGGCCCCCATCCCTGCTCCTGCCTCCGAGCCCTCCCCTCCGGACGGCCGCTCTCCGCATGGTGATCCGTGGTTAAATGGAGCCTCACGGCCAGGCCGTTCCCACAGGCTGAGCCTTCCTCTCCCTCCTCTCTGCTGTGAGAAGCAGCGAAACAGTTAACAGCTGAGCACGTTATTTTCCATCATCTCCATCAATTCTGAGAACAAGGAGCCCGGGTCGATACCTTGGTCCCAAACCTCCCGTTGCTGTTCCCCTTCCCGCTCTCCCTCCCAGCCCCAGCGAGGAGCAGGAGGGCACCGACAGCAGCCACTCCCTCCGGCTGCATTTGGGTCCCATTTTGGCTTCTCTCTCAGAGGTTCCACACTCCAAAGCGCAGCAAAGAATTTACAGCCCCTGAGAAGGGCTTTTCTCACGTTTCTGGAGTGACCAGTTAACCCTTTCGCACTGGGGCTGAGGAAGGGGAGCAGCTGTAGGACCACGGGGACTGGGAACAGAAGATCTTCCCAGGGGAATGCCTCGCTGCCTGCAGCGCTGCTGGGACACCACGGTGCCACTTTCCCTCTCCATCCCTCTCCATCCCACGTGGCTGGGCCGTGGTCAGCTCTGTCGGGATGCCACTCCCTCAGCCAGATGCCAGCACCTCGCTGGTTGCCAGTGTCGCTGAAGGATTCAGGATCAAGCACCCAGGAGTGGAGTGCCTCTCTCTGCATCTCCATCACCTTATTTTTAGTTACGTTATGTAAGTTCTTCGCTACGTCATGGATGTGGGGGGTTCTTGCATCTAATTCCAGTGTGACAGCCCAGCAATTCAAACAAGCTGTTCCTCTGGTGAGAAAGATAAAAGGATTTGTAATTTCTGATAATAAAAGAGGCCTTTTGGGACGACCCTCAGAGAATCTCTTGCATCTAGGCCTGCTCGCAGACAGCCTCTCCACTTTCTTTCCATGCTCTGCTTCTCCTTATCCCCCGGAATATGAGTGCTGAAAATCTTTCTCCCTCATATCTCCCTGCTCCCAGAGCGGCTCCATGGCTGGAAGCAGCCAGGGAATTCATTTCCCCGCAGTCAGAACCACACGGAGCAAATTATCCTTGTCCCTGGCTCTTGCCATGTCACCAGCCCTTGGCTGGCAGCGCGTGCCGGGGCTGCCCAAGGCCCGGGAGCTGTGCCTGAGCCCCAGGCAGCGCTGCCGCCCCGCAGCCGCCCGCAGCACCCTGGGAATTCTCAGCAGGAAAAACCTGCCGTTGCCTCGTGCCGTAGCATTTGCTTTGATTGCCTTTTATTTTTTTTTCCTGGTTGTTGCTCGCTGCCTTTTTGTCAGGGTGATTCACTCCCCGGGGCTCGGCGGCAGCTGGAGCGTGCCCAGCGTAACCATGGTGCCAGAGTCCCCGTGGGTTTACCTGAATCCCCGCGGCGCCTTCTCCATGTGCCCTTTTGAAGGCGGGGCCATCCACGACGGGGGCAAAACCCCGTGGGTGCGGTGTGGGAAAGCACCACGCTAGACTGGGAACAGCAGTGGGATGAGCAGGCAGCGGCCCCAGAGCTGGCAGCAGCCCCATCCCCGGAGCGATCCCTCCCCGGGGTGACGGCACAGCGGCACACGCGGCACCGGCCACCTCCAGCCCCGGGTGGAGTGAAGTTGCTGTGGCAACAATAACTTATGTAATCCACCCCGCTCGGCTGCAGGTGTGGGGAGGCAATTGTGCTATTTTCGAAGTTTCATTAGGTTCCTTCTTAATTACCAGCGTGGCATCACGCCAGCGCTCCCGGCCGGGTCACGCGCCTGGTGGGGACGGGGCAGCGATGGCCGGGACAGCGATGGCAGTGCCAGTGAAAACCGAGGGCAGTGACAACTGAGGGCAATGCCAGCCCCAGCAGCAGTGGCTGGAGCAGTGATGTCCGAGGGCACTGACAGCAGCTGCACCGAGGGACAGTCCTGGCCACCGGCCCCTCCATGTTCCCAGTTGTGGACCCTCTCCCTGCTCCCGAAATGCCTCCCTGCTGGGTGCGGTGGCTGCCAGGGAGGGATGTGGCAGGGAGGTGCTGCAGGGCAGCATAACTGCCCAGGGAGGGGAACGTGGCACTGCAGGGTCACCGAGAGCTGCCACATCCTCAGTGCCCTGGGAAGCCTCCGGTGACATGGAGAGAGGAGAAATAAAGGTGGGTTATAATTCCTCGTGCGTTTGAGCGGGATGCGTCACTGGCCAGCACTGAGAGGAGGAAGCAGAGGGACCATCATAGTCCCAGCTCTGGTTTTTCCGTGGTCCCTGTGAACACACTCGGAGTTCCCTAAGGAAGATCCAACCCCTCTGCTCCGAGCAGTCACTGGGTTCTCCTGGCACTGCCAAAGCAGGCAGAGAACTGGACCAGGCTGAAGAAGCTGCCACCATCTCCATCTCAGCTGTTTGTTCGCTCAGACCCACTGGCTCTCTGGCAGCCCTTGGCTCTCTGTTCCTCTTTTTTGGTTTGTGCTGAAGGGGAAGGCTGAGCCCACCCAGCCCTCAGTGCCCTGCCCAGCCCGAGCGGGACAGGTGTGTACCCGAGTGTCACCGTGTTAATGAGATTCCCAGGAACTGCCAGTCCTGTGGTCCCGGGCAGATGGCTTCTCCATCGGAGCCCTGACATCACTGTGAGCCCTCCCTGTGCTGTGTCAGGAAGTTTTTATTTCTAAAATAACCTAAACGTGATTTTTCTGACATCTGGGGATCACTGGGGAATCAGCCAAGTGGGTTTGAGCCAAACCAACCCCCCGCGAGCGCAGGACGTGTTTTCCGTGAACACCTCGCTCAGCTCCGTCTCCTGCCTGCCTCGGGGTCCCTCCTCAGCCCTGGGCTGTGGAATGTGGCCCATGAGCTTTGAGCTCCCGTCCAACCCAACCCATTCCATGATTCTGATTCACTGGTGCTGGTGAATCTTCAGAGGGTCAGGACTTAAAGGCTGTCCCTGGGCTGGAGACGTCCCGTGTATGCCAGCAGCTCCCAGCAGTTAAATCCCCCCGAGCGCCACTGGCAAAGCGAGCAAAGCCATTTACTGGGGATTAGCCAAGGATGAACAATTCAGGCCCTTATTCTGCAGGGTGGAAGCTGCAGTGCTGCATCCAGCGATTCCCAGCTCCTGCCTCATGCTCGGGAGAGTGGGACCCACAAAGTGGGATGGGATGGTTCCGCCAAGGGGGAATCCGAGGCGCAACAAAGCACCCGGCCCTCATCATCCCCATCAGCAGGGTTCCCCTAATCCAGCTGGGAGCAGCACCTGAGCAAGACTCCCAGCGGTGCAAGCTGCTGTTTCCAGGGGTTTGTGGACAGGGAGTTGCTCCTCTCCCTGATGTGCCACCTGTGCCGCTCTCAGCCCCAGAACACCCAGCCCTGCCCGCGGTGAGGGCTGCAGAGCTGGGGACTGGCTCTGATCCCCGGGGGCAGCAATGGCAATGCCGAGAGGGACCGCAGGTTCCCCCGCTGCCCGTGGGCTGCAGGAGGCAGGGAGGGGCTGTTGGGCGGTGTCTGGGACACTCCTGCTGCCAGCAGCGTTCCTGGAGCTCGGCCCTGGCAACTTCTGCTTCCCGCGGCCCGGCTCGGGGGGACAGGGCCAGGAGTCCCGTGTGTGTCCCCCGTGCCCTGCCCTGCCCTGCCCTGTCGGGCCAGGCTCGCCCAGCACGGCTGAGGCGGCCGGAGGAGCCTCGGCTCTCCCGGGAGGCTCCTGGGGAGAGCAGGCACAGGGAGGAGCCGGAATGACGGAGCAAACAAGGAGTGGGTGGGAGAACAAAGCGCTGCGGATGCAGAGCTGTGCTGGGGCCTGGGAAGATGGAGGCACCGGGTGGGAATGAGGGATGCGGGGAGGCCGTGGCTGCTGGACAAGGGGAAGGGGCAGCGGGTCTGGCACCGGCCGTGGGACAGCCGGACACAGCGGTGCTGCCATCCGTGGGACGCTTGGGAGGGCATCAAACCCGACCTGCCATGGGCACTGGGAGCTGGGGGAGCAGAGCTCTGTGTTCTGGGGAGCCCCAAAACGCGCCGGGTCCCCCTCACTGCCCGGCTGGGGCACAGCCCGAGCCCCTGTCCCTCCTCACCTGCCCCAGCGCCTGTTTCACGAGTGAGTAATGCTGAATTACAGTGCTAAGGAGCTCTCTGGGGATCCTTCGGAATAACAGGAATAGTTTATGCGATTTGCATAATTGGCATGATAGGATTTTGCATCACGTTGCTGAGCTCGGGGAAGCGTCCGGGGCAGAGCCGAGGCACTGCTGGGGGCTGTGGGCACCTCTGGGGGCTGGGGCCACCTCTGGGGGTGCCTCCCCCCTGCCCAGGCCTGCCTGGGAAGGACCAGCCAGTCACTGAGGGTGGCAGAAGGGACAGGATCAGTTCCTGCTGCCATCACCTGCTCATGTGCCCCCCCGTCTGTCCCTCAAGCCCACACTGGGCTGGTGACAGCCCCCGGGCACATTTGCCTGTCCTGTGGCCACTTCTGGTGGTTGTGGCAGCCCAGCCCAGCCCAGCCCAGCCCAACCCAGCCCAGCTCCCAGGAAACAGCAAAACGCTGGATTTCAGGCCTGAAGGACGCGATGCCAAGTTCCCACTGCTCTAGTTCCAGCCCCAAGGCCACCCAGCTCCCTGCACAGCGTCTCCAGCCTTTCCGCAGGGATGTGGCTCCTCCTGGTTCAAAGCACAGCACAGCCCTGGGACTGGTCTCCACTCGTTTGCTCCTCTCGCTAATTAGCCATGGAGTGTTGGGCTGTGGCTCCCCCAGCCCCAGAGCAGCCTGGCATTGCTCTGCTGCGCTGGCTGCGTGGCAGCCACGGGCTGGGGACACCCATGATGAGGCAGCACTGGCCCTCGGGGGCAGCCACGGCTTCACCCACGACTTGAGGAGCCACATTCCAGTGCAGGGCAGGGCAGCCTGGGCCGTTTGGGGCAGCACAAGTGGTGACATGGGGCCAGCTGCCATCTCCCAGTGCTGCTTCCACCCATCTGCCGTGGGTCCTGCGTCCCCCCAGGAGGTGGAATTCTGGCTCCTACGTCAGAGCAGGCCTTGCTGAGGCATTTCAGCCCCTGCCAAGCACCACCGTTCACCAGCAGCTCCTGTCTGGCACCACGAGCCAGCAAAGGTCACATTCCCGGCCGCGGCCGCGCCGTGCTCGGACAGACCCGCTTTGTTCCCAGCGCTGCTCTAATTAGGAAATTGCGCTGATTTTTTTTTTTCCCACAGTTGAACTATCAAAACTTGGGCTTGTTCCCTGCCAAAGCCTCTTGTATCGCTCTGCTGGTGACTCAGCGTGACACCAGGGCACTGAAAATATGGAAAAGAGAAGAAGCCAGTGGTTGGTCCCCAGAGTGTCCGAGCAGGCAGTCGGGACTGGGGGGTTGGCACCGCGAGGTTTGGGTGCCGAATGCAGCACCCCAGTGGTGCCCCCAATTGTGGGCAGCACCCAGAGCCCTGGGACCCCCAGTGGGGCAGGGCAAGCTCAGAGTGTGGACGATGAAGAGGAGGAAGAGGAGGAGGATGAAAGATCCTCACCAAACTGTGCCTGGTCCTGAGTCAGGGTTTGCCAGGGAAGGTGGGGACAAGAGACACGGTGAGGTGGTTCCTCAGGAGTGGGAGCTGAGGGGGGGACAGGGAGAGCCCCTCGTGCCAAAAAGCAGCGGGACCCAGAGGAAAGGCCCACGGATCCAACACCTCTGGGGTTCTCAGCTCGTTTTGTGTTTCCATGGGTGTTCCAGGAAGCACTGGAGACAGTGGAGCATGATGGGGTACAGCTGTGTCAGGGGGTGCAGCTGTTCGGGGGCTGTGCAGCTGTTGGGGGGCTGTGCAGCTGTTGGGGGCTGTGCAGCTGTTCAGGGGCTGTGCAGCTGTTGGGGGGCTGTGCAGCTGTTGGGGCTGTGCAGCTGTTGGGGGCTGTGCAGCTGTTGGGGCTGTGCAGCTGTTGGGGGCTGTGCAGCTGTTGGGGGTGCTCCGGCAGCCCCCCTCCCCAGCAGCGCTGCCATCCAGCTGTGTTGGCATAGAAACTGCCAGGGCTGTGCCACTGTTACACAATTCCCTCCAAGCCCAGGGAAGAGGCTGCTGAGGAGGGGAGGCGGCTCCCGGCCTCTGCCCCAGGCCAGCCTCCTGTCAGCTCCTGGCACACGGAGGGGCTGGAGAGGGTCCAGCACAGCCCCAGGGAGCGCTGCTGGTCACCAGTGCCTCTGCTGCCTCCTGGACAACAGGGAATAGGATTCTATTTAAAGGCAGTGCCGCTTGCATAATGCTGGCAGGAATTCCTGCTCCCCCCCAGTCTCACCCCTCGCTCCCAGGGGCACGGGATGGTGGATGAAGGCCCTGGGAGGGCAGATCCCGTGGGATGGGGCAGTGTCCCCATGGAACAGGGACTGTCGCTGCGGAGCGGAGCAGGGAATGCGCAGTAACACCTCCCAGCAGAGCTCCTTGTTTCCCCATTCCCCTGCACTGGGCCGGGATCCCACACTGCTACACAAACCACGTTAAAGGCCACGGGGCTGGATCCGGCACTGAAACCCACAGTGGGCTGGGAATAGCACAGAGATCCAGGAGGAGGGACTGCTCCTGGGAATGCTCAAATTCCCTGTCACTGTCACACGGGCAGGTTTGCCGTGGCCATTGTCCTCAGCTCTCCAGAGCCTCTGGGGAGGGGCCAGGGCTGGGGGATCCAGGGAGGGCTCCGGGCACTGCGGGGGCAGCCGAGGCAGGAGCACGAGGTTTGTTCTTATTCTCCACGGTTTAATTAACAACCAGCAGTGCTGCCTCCACACTCCTCTAACTCAACATCTGGCCAACTCAAACACAGCTGGAAGAGCTCTGTGTGCAGCCCTCCCGGCAGGAGCTGGCTCCCACCCCGCTGCCACAGCTGAGGGGCACAGGGAGTGCTAATTAAACACTCCAAACTCGGCACAGCTGCTTTCCCAGGGCCGTGGGACCCCCGGCACTCCCCCCGGCAGGACGGGCCGGGGGGGCTGAGCTGCCAAGGGTCTGGCTGACGCAGGCAGGAAAGAACCGGGGGCACCCCAGGGCTTCCAGCAGCAGGAGAGATGGAAATGCAGAGTAACAAGGGAGCAGCTGATGTCCAGGCACAGCCAGAGGCTCAGGAACATCCCGGGTGGGGCCTCATCCTGCGCCGGGGCGGTGCTGCTCTGCTCCTGCCAGCCACGTCCCCAGCCCCTGTGCCCATTCCGAACGGGGACAGTCACACACAGGGGCTCGGTGTTGGCTGGGGCAGGCGGCTGGACAACCCCACGGGGATGGAAGCACCAAGTCCCATAGAGGGTGGCAAAATGGGACAGCACAGTGTGGTCCATCAGGAGGGAGCCACATGATTCCTATGAGGGAACCACAAGCCTGCTCTGAAATTTCCGGCCCTCATCTCTCGCAGGAGCAGGGAGCACAGAGGGCAGGGAGGAGGAAGGCAACTCCTGCTCATCCAAAGCCCTCCGTGTGAAAACACAAGGCTGTCGGTGGAACCACTGGAACCAGTTTATTGTCACAGCACAGCACAGAGGCCACAGCCCACTCCCGGCTCTCCCTCCCAAGGAGACCCGGCACAAGCTGTTGGGGCAGGGATTAGCGAGGAAGCTGCGGCCAATCTGCTCCAAACTTTCCTGCTGGATCAGTAAATGGCCTCTCCACTGCGCTAAGGAATGGAAGGGGCAGCATTAACCCCTTCAGCACCAGCCCTGCTCCCTCTCTGCAGTCGCCTCCACTGTGAGCACAGCCACCAGGACCCAGCCCAGCCTCGGCACAGCGTCCCTGGGGAGGGTTGGCTCGTGTCTCTCCTGCTGCCAGGACGTCCATCAGAAAGAAAACCGGAGCAGAGGGACTGCAGCACACCCTCGTCCCTCCTCATCCCTCTCCCCCCTCTCCTGTGGTGATGCCAGCCCCAGGGATCTGGGTTTTCCCAAAGCACCAGCAGTGGAAGCCACGCTCCCAGGACAGATCCCTTCCAGACCTTCCTGGGAGCGCCCAGTACTCCTTCCCATGAATTCAAGTTAATCAGGGCCACATTAAACAACCCGACATCAGCCTGGCAACGGGCTGAAGGAGCCTTGAAGGAAAAACGCTGCCCAGAAATGCTCCTGCCAGCGCTGCACTGGTGAATCCAAGGCTCTCTCTGGTGGGAATGGGCTGCGTTGCAGCACAGCCAGGACTGAGCACAGAACAAACCACCGGGAGCAGAGCAGGATCCTGAGCCTGGGAGGGCTGGGAGCAGGATCTGGCTGTCCCAAGAGAGGCTGGGGTGACCAGAGACACGGCCCTGGGATCATCCAGTGCCCTGTCCAGCTCCAGAGCCAGCAGCTGCTTTGCCAACACTGTGCTGGTGGCACACCCACAGCAAAGCACCCCGGGGGAGCACCCCAGTCCCTGGGATCACTCCTTGTGTAGCACCAGATCCCACAACCCCAACGACAGCCTCCCGGAGTCTCCAAGGACCCTCAGGTCCTTACACTGTCACAGATTAAGGGCTGTGGCTTCGAGAATGTAATAAGCAACCGTCTGCAGTGTCCTGAAGAGCATCAGCACGCCGGCAGGTGAGCTCGCTTCCAAGAGCAGCCGAATCTGCCACCAGCTGGCCAGGCAGCATTCCAGAGCCCTCAAGAGCTGAGTGAGCCAGTGCTGCTCCGACTGTCCTCGGAGGGAACGGGGCTCCCTTGAGCTGCTCCCGCAGCAGAGTCTTTGGAGTGTTGATCTCCCAGGCTCCAGGCCCCATGTCTGGCGCAGCACGAGCCTGAGCAAAGGTGTCCGAGTCCGTGAGGAAATGTCCGGCAGGAGCAGCTGGAGCTGAGTCCATGTGATCCATCAGTCCATGGCGGCCAAAGGTGAACTCTGATGCGGGAGCAGCGCCAGCGAGGGGGGAATCCTGGCTCCTAACATAGGCAGAAGCTCCTTGCTGGCATTGCTGGCGATTTCCGCCAGCCCAGGGCTGCTCAGCTCCGCAGGGCTCCAGAGCCGGGGCTGAACCGTGAGCAGGGCCAACTCCTCAGCTGACAGCACATCAGGCTTTGCCTGGCCAGAGCAGAGCTGAGCACCCAGGCTGAGCCTGGCCCAAATCAGAACCCCCTGGACCGAGCCCAGCCCGGAGCTCCATGTGTGGGAGCTCGGCGCTCCCGGCTCCGGCACTGCGCAACGTGCAGCAGGACAAGGACACAAAGGCAGCCCATCCCCAGCTGGAATCAGGAGAGAGAAGGGACAGAGGGACACAGACACCAGAATGGTCCCGCAGGGCTCGTGCTCGCCCAGCCCATGCCCAGCACAAACACTGTCACGCTGAGGGTGGGACTTCCTGGGATCTGGCCAGAGCAAAGGCAGACTGACCACCAGAATCAAACCTACAGTGAAAAGTTTGGCTTTGGATGTTTTAGAGTTGCTGTTTAATCCCGAGACAGCGCAGCTGAGTGAGTCTGGAATTTAAGTTACAAAAAAAGAAAGCACTAGAAAATAATCTTGATACAAGAGCGATAATCAGCTGAGGTTCCCCACCCTGCGCAGGGAATCCTGCTCCACAATCCACCCAGCACAGCTGGGATGCTGCCAAGGCATTGCCTGTTCCCAGCACACGCTGGGAGAGCAAACTGTCCAGGGTGAAAGTTTTGTGGGGGAATCCCCAGCACTGGGAGTTAAGATGCTGCCACCAGCTCTGGCTTTGGCCTGTTCTTGATGGGTGACACTTCTGTGGAAGGAAAAGAAACTTGTTACAGAATCAGGGAATGCACATATCCTGCAGCCATCTCCTGAGGAGGATCCAAGCCTTGGAATCCACTCTGCAGAGCAGCAAATGCTTGCACAGCACCTGAACTAAGAGAAGCTGGTTATAAATAATCCCACATTCCCATGGGAAAACAACCCTTTTTCACAGCACTGAACAATTACAGACTTTCAGAACACGCCCAGCCCAGCAAAGCCACCAGCACAGGGACAGATGCTGGGCAGCAGCAGGGCCAGCTCTGCCCTCACCCCTTGCACTCGACACCCCTGGGCTGCGTTTGTTTGGCCTCAGCGCTGACATCTGAGCCCTGTTTAGGAGTAAACAAGCTCCAAGGAAACCAGCCCCATTCCCCACATCCCAGATTGCTCCTGGGCAGATTCCACACAGGGAAATGGCTTCTTCCAGTTCCTCTGTGCACAAGCAGGGAGGTCCAGCTGCAGCGAGCGACAGCTCAGGGCTCTGCTGTCCCAGAAGAGTCTTCACCACTCCAAGTTCTCAGCTCAGCACTGAGAGACACCCGACACACCTGTGTGGGCTCCTTCCCTGCCAGGTAGGGCCACCAGGGCCTGTTTGGTCACCTGCTGGGCGAGCTCTCCCCCTTCCCAGCTGGATTCCCACCCAAATCCATCCACTGAGGTTTCGGATAACTCAGGAACACTCAGGAACTCAGCTCGTGCTCTGACAATCCTGGAGCTGTGGGACCCCAGTGATCCTCATCCAGCTGGTTCCAAATCACTGTGGAGTGAGGTGGGAAGAGCTCCAAGTCATCCCAAGCCTCGGGGAGATCCCGTGTTGTGCAGTGTGACTCCAGCATCCACAGAACAACCGTCCCTGCACTGCGATCACGGCACCGGAGCGGGGGCTGTGGGGGGCAGCCTTGCCTGGCTCAAGCAAGGAAGGAATTCCTTCTGGAGGCTCCTGACGGAGCGAGGTGTCTCAGGGCAGGCACAGGATGCGACAAGAACAGCGGATGTCACACCGGGAGCTCCCCAAGGGAATGACCAGATGCTGACGGAACAGAGAGCGGAGCCTCGGGTCCTCCTGGAGCGAGGCTCAGCTGGGCCTGTCCCCGCTGCAGGAGCTGCTATTCCTTGCCATTTCCCAGGACAACGCTTACACTGGGAGCGGGTCTCAGGCCACTGCACGCGACAGGAGCACAAGAAGCCGAAGCTGTGCGAGGAGAACATACCTGGGATCTTCTCCGGGAGCGGCTCCGAAGGAACTTCTGGAAGTTCCAACTGTTCCTACAAGGACATTAAAGACAACGTGTCACAAGTGCCACAGACCACAACTGTGGGCAAGCACTGGGGGTGGCAGTGTCCCAGATTACCCCCCAAACTGAGCTCTGAGAGTGGGGAAAAGGTTCTTTATCTTCTATTACACACAGCTTTCTGAAAATGTGGGTTTTAATTACAAGAACAACAATCTTACCTGAGTAATAGCATTTAATTCTTCTAGAATGGCATCTTCATCCTCCTCAGTCAGGCTGCCAGCCAGGAGCTCGTCTATTTGCTGTGGCGAGAGGGAAGGACATTAAATTCCCAGCCTGGTGGCTCTTTAATACAATGCACATCCAAGAACCTCTATGCAGAGGCAGTCTGCTCCCAGCTCCTCACGTACGCACCCTCTGGTACTCCACTGCATCCTGGGTTTCTCCTATTATCCTTTCCACCTCTTCTATGGACATAACCTGAAGGGAACAGCCAAAATCCTGGTGTGGGAGGGGCCTGCAGGGAGGCAGCTCCAGCCAGGCCCCTCTGACCTGCCCCAGCCACACGTACCTGGTGCATTTTGTTCAGACACTCGTTGCCTATTTTCAGGCCCTCAATGACCTTCATTTCAATCTGGGTGAACTCAATGTCCTGGACCTGGAATGGGGAGGAGAAAGGGAAGAGCCTGTCACACTTTGGCCAGGGATTGGCACAGGCTGCCCAGGGAATGTTGAAGGGATTTAACAGACGTGTGGACGTGGCAGCTGGGGACAGTGGTGGCCCTGGCAGTGCAGGGGAGCAATTGGGCTCAGTGGGCTCAGAGGGCTCTTCCCATCTAAATAATTCCATGATTGCCATTATTAGGCAGACACAGGCTGCCAGGACCACCACAGAAGCTGGAGGAGGAATCAGCTTTCTGTCCCATCAGTGCCACCAGCAGTAGGAAATAGCCACACAAAAAGCTCAGCACAGGCAGCTGCACCAGCAGGTCCAACGGCCCTTGAAGTGATTTCACCAGATTTTCCAACTGCCAGTCCCAGCTGAGACCTCCCCAAATCCAAACACATCCAGCTCTGAAATGACAGTGCCCAGACAAACCCACAAAGTCCCCACCGTGAGTAACATTTTAGCAATTTTCCAAACACACATTTAGCATGGAACCTGCCGATTCCAAACACACCACGCTGTGTCTTCAGGGAACAGTCACGGCACACGTACAATTTTGGAGACACTTGCCCTTGGACAGAGGGCTAAACACCTGGTAGGACCTGCCAGTTGGAATGAATTCCATGGGATCCAAGGGAAGCCCCACCCTGGAGCACCCCAAGGCCCTCGCTCACCATCCGCTCCAGGTTGCTGATCTGGTTCTCTGTTTTATCCAGAAGCTGCTCCTGGTACCGTTTCTTCTTCAGCAGGAGCATGGCTTTCCTGAGGGACACAGAGGGAAGAAACCTCAGCACAGAGGAAGCAAATGAAGCCTACAAGAACCCCATCAAAGCCACGCTTGTTCTGCGCCTCTGCTAAAACGGGACAACTTGTGTGCAGCTCAACTGGCAACCCTGAGCTGCTCCTGTGAAGAGCAAGGATGAGCAAATTGGATATTGGGAGTAAATCTTTCCCTGTGAGGGTGGTGAGGCCCTGCACAGGGTGCCCAGAGCAGCTGTGGCTGCCCCTGGATCCCTGGAAATGTCCAAGGCCAGGCTGGACAGGGCTTGGAGCAGCCTGGGACAGTGGAAGGTGTTCCTGCCCATGGGAGGTGGAACAAGGTGGGCTTTAAGGTCCCGCCTAACCCAAGCCATTCCGGCATTCTGATTCCTGCAATCCAGCGGTGATTCCTTCCCAGGGACACCCTGGAGGTGGCACTGACGCTGCCCCGCCCTCGCCCCCAGGTGACCCCTTTGCCCTCACTCTTTCTTGCCGTCCCGGAGCAGCTGCCGGGCCAGCGCCCGCTCCCGCTCCAGGCCCAAGCTCAGCCGCTTCTGGTACTGCCGGAGCTTGTCCCGCTGCTGCTTCAGTTGCTGCAGGAGAGAGAGACACGGGGGAATGCGGGATGGACGAGGGGAGGGACAGAGACATGGGCGGAGGAGCGGAGGGATAGACAGAGAGACGGACACGGGTCACAGCCCAGCCCTGGCAGTTCCAGCACTCCCTGAAGCAGCGCCGCCCCTCGCCCGGCCTCTCGCCGCCGTGTCACCGACAGCACCGGGGGCGGCTCAGCCCCAGCCTGGCCGCTCCATCGCCGCGGGGCCCCGGCAAACCCCACGGCAGCACCCGGAGCCGGGCCAGGCCGACCTGGTCCATCCCGGTGTCCCCCCGCTCACCAGCACGGCCCGGTCCTGCTCCGTGACGCGGCTCCGCCGTTTCCGCCCGAACAGGTTCCCCATGGCCGCAGCTCCCGGCCCGGCCCGGCCCGGCCCGGCCCGCCCCCGACGGCGGCCGCGAG
>VZRN01001088.1:203454-254307 GCA_013397935.1 Dasyornis broadbenti | reverse complement strand
GGGAATGGGGATGGTGTGGGAATGGGGATAGTGGGATATAGGGAATGGGGATAGTGGGATATAGGGAATGGGGATGGTGTGGGAATGGGGATAATGGGATATAGGGAATGGGGTATAGGGGATAATATTGAGAGTGGGCTATAGGGAATGGGGATAATATAGAGAATGGGAATAGTATAGGGAATGGGGATAGTATAAGGAATGGAGAGAATATAGGGAATGGGATACAGGGAATGGGAATAATATCGGGAATGGGGTATAGGGAATGGGGTATAGGGAATGGGAGGTAGGGGAGGGGGGCTGTAGGGGTTGGGGGCTACAGGGACAACACAGATTCTTTCATAGAATCATGGAAATTCTTCTGAGCCCATCGAGTCCAACCATTCCCCCAGCACTGCCTGGAGCAGCCCCCCAGCCGGGGACACGTCTGTCACCAACGCCTCCACCCGGCACTGGCCTCTCCCCTGGCGAAACTGCCCAAGGCCCACAGAGCCCAGCACCCCAAATCCACCCTGACTCCTTCCTGGGCCCCCTTCTGCCCCACAAAAGCACCCTCACACCAGCAAGTGTTTCTGCATTTATTTTTTATTAACCATTTATTTGTCTGTAATCATTTTACTCTCACATTACAATCGTGTGGGGGTTTTTATATATTTTTTTAAATTTTATTTTTGTAAAATAAATAGAGATAAGTGAACTTTTAAGGTAGGACGCTCTCCAGATCCTTGGTTAAACTCTGTGATTCCATGATTGAATCTCTGCATCAAACCTGTGGAAGCACAGCCCACACACGCTCAGGTAAAAGCCCAGCAGCCCGAATTCCTTAAAATCCCACGTCCTGGACGCGGGGCTGCACCAGAGCCTGGCGGGAGCAGCCGGGCAGGAGCAGCAGCTCCCACCATGCCCCTTCCCCTCTCACCAAGTGTTTCCTGTTCCTTTCACAAATACACTGATACGAGTTAAAAATCTATTGTTTTTGAAGCTGTGAATGTTAACGGGTTACGTGTGATCCCAAACTCTGGCTCCACTCCTGTGGACAGCCCGGGAGTGGGTCGGGAAGAGGCACAGCTCTGTTAGACCATAATTAACTTTGGGTAACTTAGAATTGGAGTTTTAGGTAGTTTTTAAGTTTAAAGCCTTTGATTCGTTATCCTGTGACGTGGCCCTCGGCCTCCCTGACGGGGACAGGGACGGTGCTCGGGGGGACCCGACACCGGTTCCACCACCGATGGGGACCTTCTCCCAAGCCAGAGTCTTGACGTGCCTGTGGCACCTTGGGGTGGCCACGGGGCCCCTCCCCGGCGTGGCCCAGGTGCCTCCCACCCACGGACACGGTGGCAGCAGCAGCAGTGAAGGGTCGGATGCTCCGCAGGCGTGGGGCAGAGGCGCAGCTGCCCTCAGCACAGGGACAGAGGCTCCTCACCCCTTCCCTCACCAGTAATTCCCTTCGGCACGGCTGGCAGTTTGCTGGGAGCCTGCAGATCCCGTGAGACTGGCCGGAAGAAAGACCGGGAATTCCTGGCCCTCACAGGGGGCCGCAGTGAGTTTTGCACAGAGTGAGTTCTGCCCCCGGCTGCACCTCGGCAAGGAAACCTGTCCTTCGGCTGTGCCCTCCCTTCCCACACCCAGCTCCAGCGCCAGCACGGATCCCCAGGGGACAAAACATTCATTTTTCAGATGTGGAAGGTGTGGAAGACGGAGCAGGCTTTGCCTGGATAGCTGGGACGAGGGTGCTTTGCTCAGAGCAGTGACCTGCTGCCTTGCTCCTCCTCCTCAGTGATTCTCTCGTGCCCGGCTGGTTCCATGAGGAGCACACAGAGCCCACGATGGGCCCTGGCCGGGTGCAGAGCTCCCTGTGGCACAGGGACAGTGGCAGCAGGAGGGGCAGTGCCTGAGGTGCCCCTGGCTCCCCACCAGCACCGTGGGCTTGGCTGGAATGTGGTGACACCAGTGACTTGCTCCAGGCTCGTTGGGACGTTGGAGATCTTCGTTCTCTCTCTTGCCTCGTCTTCCTCACTTGACAGTGCAGCTTTAGGGTGTGGGACATCCTGCCTTGTTCTTGTCATCTCCCGGAGCCCCTTCCTGCAGGATCCCTGCCTGCCCAGGCCACCAGGTCCCCATCTGTCCTTGCTTCCAGTGGAGAGGGCGCTGCAGGGAGGGAGGAGGAGGTTCATGCAGAGGAGACGCTTCCCTGCCTCCCTGGCCCTGCTCAGCAGTGCAGGAGCAGGAACATCCCATGTTCGGGTCGTGCTGCCCTGTCCCAGGAATTGGGTTTGGCACAGGGTTGGCAGCAGCTGGAGGGTCCCGTGGAGCTGTAGGTGAGTCCTGACAGTCCTTGAAGAACCCACACTCCAGCAAAACAAGGAACAAAGACTAAAACAAGACCCTTCTCAAGGGTGTTGCCTCATCCAAGTCCTTCCAAGATCAGGAGCCGTGTTTCTGACAGAGAAGCCAACCACTGGAAACAAAAATAAATGTTCCTTTTCTGTAGCTTTTAGAGGATATAGCTGGAAAACAAAACAAAACAAAACCAGGAGATTGTCTCTTCCCCTTGTCAAACCCATCAGTAGCTAAGTCAGAAGAACAAATGTTCAAGTTATGGGGTGCAGCAGCAGCCAACACGAAACATTCAAGTCGATGATTTCTCTATGTACAGGGAGGCCCTGCCCTGGAGCCGCTCCGGCCGCGCCGGGCGCCGTCATCTGATCCTCTTCTCCACCGAGTACACCGAGATGTAGAAGTCATTGCTGCCGACGGCCAGGTGGGGCTGCGGGAGAGCACAGGGACACACAGGCACAGTCACAGCGCCGCCCAGGCTGGAAAAGCCCTCTGAGATCACCGAGCCCAAGCTGGGACCGATCCCCACCTTGGCAGCCCAGCCCTTCCTTGGACACCTCCAGGGACGGGGACTCCAAAGCTCCCCGGGCCATTCCAAGGCCTGACCACCCTTTCCATGAATAAATTCCTCCTGATGTCCAACTTGAACCTCCCTGGCACAGTTTGAGGCCGTTCCCTCTTGGCCTGTCAGGAGCTGTGCAGACCCACAAGGTTCCCCCTGAGCCTCCTCTTCTCCAGGCTGAACCCCCCAGCTCCCTCAGCCACTCCTGGAGCTCCAGCCCCTTCCCAGCTCCCTCTGCTGCTGCTCCTGTGACCAAGGTCCAAGGCCCAGGTGTGGAGCAGTGACAGGCACAGGTTACAGTGACATTCCAGCAGGGACACCCAGCTGCTCCACAGCTCTGCAGGAGTTATAGGCCCATTCCAGCCACAGGGAAAAATTATGGGCACTATTAGTCGCCAACTGCCAACATAATTCCTCCAAATGACTGCAAATCTGCTCGTTAGGAGCCGATGCCTGGGCTGAAAATGAGCATTTCCTGCAGTGAGGGGACCTGGCCCAGCCTGGCCAGAGCTTTGCTTTGCTTGTTTAAAGAGCAAACTGCTCTTCCCATTACATATTAAATATTTGTGGGCTGATCTGCAGGTTTCTAAAATAACTCTTGTAACTCCCTCCTCCTTTCCCATCGTTTCCTCAGGTTTTCCAGCTCCTTCATTTATTCTCCCGCCTGGGTGAGCAAAGTCCACCACGCAGACGGGACCTCCCTCCTCCCTGAGCAGCAATCAGCTTCTCTCACTACTGCAGAGCCCCTCGGCTGTGACATACTCCAAAATCTCCTTTTGTTCTGCTTCATTCCAGCCTCTATCAGCTCATGCCTTTAATTTTCACAGCTCTGCCTTTTTCCCCCTACGTAAGGCGGTGTGAGAGCAGCCCCAGCGAGACACGGCTGCAGAGCCCAGGCAGGGAGTCAATAAGCACATGGAATTTGGGAGTGTGAGCCTGCACTGCCCCAGGCACCTCGGGCACGTCCTGTGGCCAAGGAGCGGGTGCTGAGCCAGGCTGCAGAGCTGGGATGGGCTCAGGGGTTGGAAGCCTGCGTGGCTGCAGGTGAACATCCCAGGCCAGCAGCACCAGAGGCACCACCAGTGTGGTCTGGAGGAGCCCAGAGCACTGGGAGCACTGGGGAGCTGGGCTGGGAGCCTGCTCAGAGCACCAGGCTGGGGCAGCTCCCCTTCACGTTGTGCCACCCCCTCTGCCCACAGGAACACCGGGACATGCCAACCCCGAACCCCAGCAGGGATACAGACCCAGTGAGGATGGAAGGCCAGGCAGCTGATGGCTCCCACTCTTTGCCCCATGAAGCCATCGTAGTATTTGATGTTGTTGATCAGCTCCCCGTTGCCGTTGTAGATGGCAGTGAACTGGTTCATGGAGCCGCTGGAAGGGAAGGGACAGCACACGGAGTCACGGGCGATGCTGGCGGGGACAACACTGCTGCTGCAGCCCCTGGCTGAGCCGGTGCCACACCGGAGCGCAGTGAGCTCCAGGAGTGGGGCACCATTAACTGGCGGCCAGAACCACCGTGACCTGTGGTCACCTGAGACAGGAAAACACGGAGAGCTGGTGCCCAAACACACCCAGTGCATCCCCAACAGCCTCCAGAGAACGTGGCTGTGGAGGGGCTGCTGGTCCCCGCTCAGAGTCCCAAAAATACAGACACTGGACAGGGATTCAGTGTCCAGGGTTTCACTGGTGGATAAAAAGGGGATAAAGTTCCTGAGCGGCAGACATCGGAAAGCCACTGTTGTGGTGAGGCTAAAAACAGTGAAGTCAACAACTCCTCATGAATGATGTCTGTGGAGACAAATCATGGAATCACCGCGGTGCCTCCCCTGGACTCGCTCCAGCAGCTCCACGTGCTGCCCGTGCTGGGGCTGCAGGAACGGCAGCAGCACTCACCATGCAAAGAGGTTGGCCTGGGGGTGGATGTCGAGGGCCGTGAGCCCCTTGACGATCTGCAGCACCTTCATGGACTCGGGCATGCGGGGGTCGAAGAAGCGCACGTCGCCGTTGACGCTGCCAACACAGAGCGCCACAGTCAGGCTGTGCCAGCCACAGCCCAAGGCCCAGGGAATGGAGCTGCGGGGCTGCCCATGAGCCAGCCACCTCCATGGGATACTGGGACAGGGAACACGCACGGCCGAGCTCCCACCAGTGCCGTGATTGGGTCCCATCCAGAGCACACGCTGTGCTGGAATAACAGCTTGGGAGTGATCCCACACCGTTGACCCCGCACCGCCTCTGTCCCCGCTGTGCTGTCACACCAACACACCCGGCTCCATGGCAGCCCTGAATTCCTGCTGCTTTGCACAGCAGGAAATTGCATGAGAAACATCTGAGCAGATGGGACGTGCAGGTGCCATCCTTTACTCCCAGTGTCTGTCTGGACACCAGGATCTCACTACATCCCAACATTTGTTTTCCTTGGATTTTACAGTCGGTGGAAGAAGAGGGAACTGGGAGGAGCTGGAAGCGAGGTGGCTCAACTCCCCAGCCTGAGCTCCTCTGGGAAGAGCCCAGACCTGCCTTCTGAAGCCCAGCATTCCCTGGCACCTCTGCAGCCCCGGGAGTAGCTCCCGGGCTGGAAGGGCTCTGAGGAGAGGGGACAAGCAGCCCTCAGCCCGGGGCACAGGGACCTGATCCCGGAGCTGCTGGAGGAGCTTACGGAGAGGAAGATTAAAAACTCCAATATGGGAGCTCGACAAATCTGGCAGCTGCATCACATAATCCCTTTCTGAAAATCTTAATACATTTTTGCTGGCCCATCCCCCGCCTCAGGAATGTTCTGAATCCCAGAAAATTATGTTTTGTTTCCATTTCGTAATCAAGAAAAAGAGGCTCTTTGTGTGCAAACGGTGGCTTTGTAACAATAAATTCTGTTCTGCTGTTCCTTAACGGCCAAATCAGTACCTGCTGCTCTGGCCACAGTATTTAGCAGCTTGAAGGAATGGTTTTAGGGAATTGCACAGGAATCCTGCCCAGGAACGTGCCTGACACACCACCATCCACTTTCCTCCTCTTGTTCTCTCCTGAATGACCCCACAGAGGTGTTGGCAGTAAAGCCCCCCCAGCACACGATATTCCATATTCAGCTCCTGCTTCCCTCCCTTCCTCCTCACGCACCCCGTGAGTCCAGCACCTTCTTTACTCCCACCCCACACCAACAGCCATCCAAGGAAAGCTCCACAACCCTTTCTGCCTCCTCTCCACTGAGTCTGGAGCAGGAGTTCATTACTGAAGCAAATGTCAAACACAAGAGCTTCACCCTCTCAGCTCCTGGAATGCCAGGGACAGAATTTAAAGGGAAAACCAAAGTGTGGGTAAGGGGAAACAGCTCCAGGAGTGCAACCCCGGGTACCTGACGCTCATGATGTTGCCCTCGGGGTGTTTCTGCAGGTAGGCCTTCACCACCCAGGCCGTGTGCTCCCGGTAGGTCATGACTCGGCTGGGGACAAGAGGGACACGTGTGAGGTGAGGAGAGCACGGGGGGACCCGCCGAGGCCGGGAAGGGCGGGAGTTACCATTCACTGAGGGCCATCCTCCTGTCGAACACGCGGATGGAGCCGTCCCCCAGCCCCGCCACGATCAGGGAGCGGTGGGAGTCACAGGACAGGCTGGTGACACAGCTGTCAGCTCCCGTGGGAATGTCCTGTGGAGAGAGCACACAGCGACCGTGGTGTGGCTTCAGGGCTCTTCACTCGGGGCCCTAAACCAAGGTCCTGCCCCATCCCTCACCCCCATCCTCAGCCCGAGCAGGGCGAGGCAGCTCCGGTGCCCCTGAGCCCCACCAGGGCCACTTTGGCCCCGGCACAGCCCAGGCACAGCCAGGCAGAGCTGGGCCACCCCCTGTCCCTGCTGGGCCACGTGTGACAGGGACATCCAGCGGATCTCATTAGAGACGCCAGACACGGCGTGTGCTGGAGAAGTGACATGGAAAAAGGCAGCTGGAGCTGCAGGGACAGCTGTGCTGGGAACACGCCCTGCACCCACGCTGCCACTTCCCCCTTTTTACTTCTGGAGGCAAAAGAATTGCTCAGAATAACCCCTGTGCCTGCTGGGAGGAAAACCACTTTCAATTAAAACTAGTGAAAAACGCTGAGCAGCACTGCCAAAGCGGGAATGACAATCCTGGAATGATGGAATGGTTTGGGTTGGGAGGGACCTTAAAGCTTCCCTCATTCCAGCCCTGCCTTGGGCACACCTTCCACAGTCCAGGGTGCTCCAGGCCCCTGTGCAGGAGCCCCGTTGGAGCTGCAGGAGCTCATTCCTCACTTCAGTCCTGGTTTTGCCTCTGTGCAGGTTCAGCTCTGGAGCCGCTGCTCCAGCCTGGGCTGAGCGGGGAGAGGCACCAGGCCTGGGGCTGCTCCAGCCTCTGCCCACCCCAGCTCCTCCTTTGAAGCAGCAACACTCAGCAGAAGTGCAAATGAAGCACTTGCTCCTCCAGCTCCAGCCCGAGTGCTTCCAGAGGTGTGGGTTTTTGTAGTTCAAAGAGGGAAGCACCTTTATCCGCCTGGATAATTCCTGCTCTTTGTGCTGATTCTCACTTTCCCAGTTACTGAGTCAGGAAGTTCCAATCACTTGAATTTCAACACACCCAATCTTTGCAATTAAAAAAAGAAACAACATGTTTTTAGATACTTTCCGTGCAATCATTAATCATCATCATTTAAAGGATTTTCGCCTCCTGAATTTTGCTGCTCCCTAATTTGCATAGAAAAAATAATATATGAAAGTAATTAAGATGAACAGAGGCTTAATTATCCTGCATCGCAGGGTCAAAGTGTCGCAATTAATGTTCATCCAAGGGTAATTAATTTCGAGACGCTTTGAAAACTCCACTTCCCTTTTATTCCAGCATGGTGCCTCCATTCTCACCGCCCAGCTGCTTCTCCTTGGGATTTCTGAGAAACTTCCATGTGACTGCGGCTGACACGAACCCTGGCAGTGCCTTTTCCCCGTTACACGGCTCAGAAAGCTGTGTGCGCTTCCACAGCCTTTTTCACTGTTTCCATCACATGCTGGGATGAAATCCAGCCTGCATCCCAGTGCCTGCCTCTCTCACCTGCCCCAAACACTGCTGCCCACCCTGCTGCAGCTTCCAGGAGAGCCCTGGGATATCTCCCGGAGTATCTGTGTGGTTTTATTGATCTTGGGACGTGACCCTGGCGCGGGGAAGCGGGGAAGCAGGGGAGCAGGAGCTCCAGGACCTGTGAGCTCCTCACAGAGCAGTCTCAGGTGCTTTGGGGCACTTGGCCAATGGGATGTGCTCCGGGAAGGAGAAGGTGCTGAGGACAAGCAGGCAGGCGTTACCTGTACTTTCATTTCCCGATCCGTGTCCCAGATCCGGATTATCCTCACGTCTCCCGAGGTCATCAGGAGACCAGTTTCTTGTTCCCAGTCCACCACCATCCCTGCTCCTGAGACACAAGAAGGCAGGGGTGCAAATCAGTGCCGGCATGGCCAGAGCTGCACTCCTGGGAGCACCAGCTCTCCTGACCTCATGTTCACTGTCACCATCTGAGATGTAAAATCACACACACCCCCCACATCCTCCAAATGGGACTGAATCAGCTGCTCCTGGGTTTGAGCCCAAACCTCCTTGCCTGGGTGCTGAGAGAGGCCGAGCACAGCCGGGTGCTGTGGGAAGGGAGCACAGCTCCCAGGAGCTGCTGGGGACTGCCAGGGGTCAGGGCAGTGTCCAGCGCTTCCTGAGAACATCAAATGCTGACTGAAGAGACTCAGCTGAGGACGCCTCACACAGCAACACCTGAGAGCTCCTGGGCTGATTCCTCATTCTACCAGAAAGACGTGGGAGATGTTCCCGCACAAGGAACAGCAAAGCCAGGGTGCAATAGAGTGAATTTAACAGCTGGTGGGAGCACAAACCAGTTTGCTGCACCGCCTGGGAAGGAGGGGAACACCCTGCAGCGACAACAGCTCAAACACCCTCACAAGAGCTTCTGCACATCTCTGAGGGCACAGATCGATCTCCAGGGGACGTTCAGGACAGCATCCCATCCCCGCTGCGTTAAAAACACACACAAAAAACCCAGGAGCACCACAGGAGGGAACCAGAGAAGAACTCCAGGTCTGGTGTCCACTTCCAGCCCCTCGGGCAGGGCAGGGGCAGCAGCAGCATCCCTGCCTCACGCAGCAGCATCCCTGCCTCCCAGAGCAGGTGTCCATCCTCTCCTCCGTGCCGAAGCCAGTCTCTGGTGCTGAGCAGTGTTTCATAACCACACAGAACTGGAGTCAGAACCCTCTGCAATGCATCAGGACTGCAGCTCCTGCCCCGAGCACTCGCAGTGCCTTCAGCACCATCCCTGTGTCTCCACTCCACAACGTGCTTGTCCACAAGGTAAAAACGTGCACTTGTCTGGATTTACTGCCAGGAATTATCCCCAGCAGGAAATTTAGGCCTGCCCCAATATGCTCTTTTGTCACCAAAGGGCCACAAGCACCTTGTACCAGAACATCCAGAGCTGCAGAGCACAAAGGACACAGCAGACACATCCTATGAACACCGAGTCCTCCTCCAGCACAACGGAATGACCTTGTTTTACACAGCTTCAGATAAAAAACATTTCGCCCCTCTCCCCCTTCCTAAGCATCACATCTGAGCTGGTTCCTGATCTTGCCACATCCAGGGAGGGGCTGGCTGACGTCTACTGACAGTCCGTCACCTCACTGCAGGAAATTTGGGACTCGGGGCTGGTCTGGGAGCTCGGATCTTCATCTTCAGTCAAATGGATTGTTCCTTCAGATTGCCTGGCCGCTTGCAGGGCTGGAGAGCCAGGCAAACAAGCAGGCAGTGATGGAGATGATAAACACCACTCAAGTGTTTGCATTTGTCATCTGTTTATGGCCCATGTGACAGGATAAACCTGGCAGCTGAGATGGATCTGGCCATTACCATCCCTGATGGAGTTCAGCAGGCAAAGAGCTCCGAGGCAGCTCCGAAGCTCCCGATCTCCCAGTGACATTCCCCAGTTTGAAGACAAGGTTTTTGTCTGGTCAGCACCCAGCCATGCCCTGACCAAAAAGGGGAAGCAACTGGGAATGCTGAACCAGAATTCCAACCTGTCTGAAGAGAAGAAAAGCCCTTGTACATAAATGTAAGTCATTGGAAGTGTGTAAGGGGAAGGAAAGCTTCCTCTGACTGCGAAATGTTCCATCCAGAGCTGGCACTCACAGTATGGAACGAGACAGAAATAGCTGAACTATTTCTATGTACAAGCAAAGGTTTGCATGGCAGAGATGATCCAGGATTGGCTCATGTTTCCATGCTCAATTCATAGTATTTTGGGATGAGCAGTGAACGTGGGATTGAATACTAACGATCATTTCCTTTTTAATTAACAGAGGTCCTACTCCAGGATGTTGCAACTGAGCCTGCAGCCCACCCGCGGGGCGTTGGCTCCTGGCCTTGGCACCTGAGCTGCTCCTCAGCCCCCTCGTGCCCACAGGTGCTGCCCTGAGCACCTGCACGGCCCTGGAGCTGGCTCTGCTCGAGCTGGCCCCCCTGCCACCCCCTCCCGGGATCACACAGGGACAGTGCTGCCACACAGGACAGGGGTGGAATCCTGGTGCTCCCGGAATCCAGGAGCTGCAGAAGCCAGCCCTGCACTGCTGCAATGCATCAGGAGCTAAGAGCACAATATTCCCCACAGGAATATTATGTTCTTAGATAATGAGCAACAAATCTTCCACAGCTCAGGGAAAGGAATTTTTAAATGTCTGTGGTGGAGGTGTTGTTCTTTGGTTTGGGGTTTGTTTGTTTGTTTCTGAGTCTCTCAAAGCCAGCACCGGCAGCTCTGTATGGCTGAGTTTATACACACCAGCAGCTGTTCCTGAAGGTGGAACTTCCCATGGCTGTTCCCTCAGGATTGCCCCTGAGCCAGAGATATTTGCCTGGATAGGACAGATCCATGGATAAACTCCAGCGCTAATGCTGGTGAAAGCAGCTGCATTCCCAACGTCTGCATTCCCTTGTAACGTCATGGGAACGTGGCCAGTGTGTCCTTGGCATTTCAGGGCAGTCAGGAATACCTCCATGGAACACAACACAAAAGCACCCTGGATTCTGACTGATCATTTTTTAACCACGGGCCCTCCTGGCTGAGCAGTGAAGCACATCCCTGCTTTAATTTCCAGGAAGCAGTGGGAGGGTTGGATGACCTCACTCATCATTAATTTCTACAACATCCTCTCAAAAAGTGTCACCCTCCTCCTGCCAAGGACTCTGCAGTGAGGGACAGCAGGAGCTGGGATGCTGGGAATTCAATTAAAAGAACACAAACCCCTGGAGCTGCGATTTCTCCAATGATTTTATTGCCATAAAATCATCTGACCAGAAACATGGCGCTTCTCCCGAAGCCCTCACTCCTGAAAGGCCTGGTGTGAACTGCGAGATGTGGGAAGCCTCCTGCTGTTCCCTCTGGCCCTCAGTCTCCAGGATGAGCCTGAGGCTGATCCTGGTGCAGGTTGGAGCCATCCCCCTGCTCCAAGCCCCCATCCAACCCGGCCTGGGCCTCTTCCAGAGCAGGGGCAATATCTGAACATTGCTGATGCGCTTTGCTGTCGGGCACAGCGCTAATTCCACCCATTTTTCACAGCTTTTCATTGGGAAGGGGGGATGCTCGTGCTGCCTTTGTCACCGGGAGAGCAGCAGCAGCAGTTCTTATTGACCTGCCCTCCCTGTGAGCCGGGGCCTGCCACGGGCTGGCAGCAGCGGCATCGATCCGGCCTCGGAGTTCCCTCAAACCGCTCCGTGCCCGGCTCACTGCGCGGGGATTCCCTGCAGCCAAGTCCTGCTAATTTTAGCCTTTGCTGGGGGATTTCAGAGCAGCCACACATCAGCTCTGCTCACTCCTGCCCCAGCTCCCACAGTCACACAGAGATTTGCTCAACTCCACTAATGA
This sequence comes from Dasyornis broadbenti, assembly GCA_013397935.1. Classification (NCBI taxonomy): domain Eukaryota; kingdom Metazoa; phylum Chordata; class Aves; order Passeriformes; family Dasyornithidae; genus Dasyornis; species Dasyornis broadbenti. Next base: position 242,490 of record VZRN01001088.1, on the reverse strand, counting down.
GCTCTGAATCAGCCCCTGCCAACAGCCTGGGTGATTAATCAGTACAGCCACAGCCAGCTCTGATCAGTCAGCAAATATCAATAATTGATGAACATCCTGAGGTGACGACGTCACCGTGAGCAGCCCCGGCTGGATCCTCAGGGCTCCCTGACACATCAACCATCTGCTCCCCAGGCCTTGCGGGAAAGGGGGTCAGGATCCAGAGCCACACAGACAGACCCTGCACAGCCTCTGTGGATGAAGGCTGGGGACTTCCTTCACCTTCTTTCCACGTGACAGAGTAGAATTTGTGACATTTCTTAGAGTCCCAGAATCACAGAATGGTTCGGGCACAGCTCATCCCATCCCACCCCTGCCATGGCAGGGACACCTTCCCCTGTCCCAGGCTGCTCCAAGCCCTGTCCAGCCTGGCCTTGGACACTTCCAGGGATCCAGGGGCAGCCACGGCTGCTCTGGGCACCCTCCCCATCCTCACAGGGAAGAATTACTCCCATACATCCAACCTAAATTTCCCCTCTTTCCTTTCTGGCATATCTTTGCCTTGGGTCCACGACTCTGAGGCTCCTGGGAAAGACTCTCCAGCATCTCCTTTCCACAGGATCTTTGCAGCCCAGGGGTGCTACAAATAAACCCAGCCACACCCACAGCACCTTTATGGTGGCTCCGAGTTTCCCTGGAGAAGAGAGACTCCCAAACGCGCCCCACTCCTCCTGTGGCTGCAGGAAGCTCAGAGACTGACATGAAGATTCCCTTATCCCAGCAGGGCCTGTGCCTGCCCAGGGAGCACAGATCCCTCCCTGCATTCCTCACGGCTGTCCCAGACCCAGACACAAGGCAGGGGATGGGAGAAGTGGAATTAAAGCTTCCCAGGAGCCACAGGAGCCCAGCAGACACTCAAACCCCACCAAAAACCCCAACCAACGGCCCCGAGGTGCTCCTGCCCACCCACCTGAGCACCGGGAACAGGAACAGCACTCACCTCCCTGCTTACTTCTGTCGAGATAGATGGACACCCTTCGGGCCAGACCTGTGAGGAGACAGGGGTCAGGGCTTGGTGCTCAGGCCGAGTGGGTCAGCCAGAGCAAAAACCTTAAAAAACGGATTAGAAACAGCAACTCAAATTAAAGAACATGAAAGAGAAGCAGCAGCACCCAGAGCAGCACATGCCTCCATCACTCATCCCGGCACAGCATTCCCGGGAAGCCAGCAGCCCGTGTGTGGAGCGAGGCTCTGGCTGGCAGCGGCACAGAGCTGACAGTTCTCAGGAACAGGGAGAGCATCCTCTGCCTCAGCTGCTCCCTGCTCTCGAGTACATCGAGGAGACAGATGGAAATCCAAGGAACTCCTGGGATCTGCACAGATCCATGGGAGCACGGACACTTCCAGGGATGGGGCAGCCACAGCTGCTCTGGGCTCCCTGTGCCAGGGCCTGACCTCCCTGTCCTGCACAGGCAGCTCCAGGTGCTCAGGAACGGACCTGGCCAAGCCCTTCCTGAGCCCCTGAACTGGGCTGGAGAGGGAAAACCCTGCAGGAATCTGCCGGGAGCACTGCAGGAGCCGGGGGAGCAGCTGGCGGTTGGTTATCCTGAGCCAGCTGCTCACACTTGGGCACTTTCCCAAATTCCAGAACTGCTGCTTTCAAGGACAAAGCCACTGTGGCCATGGAGCTGTTCCCTTGTCACAGAGCCGCCACAGCAAGCGTGGCACATCTGCTCACGCTGCTGTTTGAGAGCTCACACCAGGCCACGGGCCCTGTGCTGCTGCACAGCCTGCAAACAGCCTTTTCCGTGGAAACCGCCTGAATTCCCAAAGTCTCCTGCTGCGATAGCACAGCTTCAGAGCACGTCAGGACAATGTTCTTCCTACGCTGCTCAAGAGAAAATGCTGCCTTTCCCCCTGCCCTGAAACCCCGGGAGACTCGGGAGTTGTGCCTTTCCCTCAGCTCCCTCCACCTCTCACGCTGGAGGTTCCCAGTCCCTGCCTCACAAAGGGACCAAGCCTGCTTTCAACACACTGATCTTCATTGAAAGAGAATTTTTTTCTTGGTGCATCAGTTCTAAACATGATCAGAAGCAAAACACAGAACAAAGAGGGGCCCCAGTGCTGGAATCCAGACTCACCTACCCTGAGTCAGCCACTCAGAGCAACGAGCTGGGGCCAAGCTGAGCCCTAACCCAGCTCTGCCAGCTCAGCTCCGCCCTCCCAGTGGAAATGTGTAAGTTCTGTGCCTCACCTGGGCTGCTCCCCCCTCTCAGGCAGCCCCTGAGTCTGTCACTGTCCAGTTCCCATTGCCTGGACAACCCAGGGGTGCTTTTCAAGCTTCCAAAGGATGCATTTCAGTTTTACATATTCCTCTCTCCTTTTGCGAATGGGAAAACGGCCCAGGAATGTGATGTTCTGGTCACGTTCTGGCTGTTCCCAAGAGCAATTCAGAGGTGAGTGTGACAGTAAGACACAGGGGAAAAGCTGGGAGGGGAGGGAAGGAAATCAATAGTGGGAGCAAACAGACTCCAGTAAAACTCCTGAGCTCTGCAGCTTCAAAGATGCATCTTCAGTTTTCTGAGCCAGTGCTGGACCACAGCTGTGGTCTTGGCAGCAGATGACTCTGAAGACTCTCATTTCCACGGGGACTTGCTCCACTTAGCTCGTTTGAAGTGGCTACATTAGCTCTCTCACCACAAACAGATCTGTCCTTCTCTTCTGCCCAACCTGCTGCGAAGGTGGAAGGCAAAGAAAACAGGCCCCAGACTGCTTCAGTCCAGAAGGAAAAGAAAAAGCCAAGGGAAAAAGCCCCAAACGTAAAAGATTTGAAAGTTTCCCCAGGCCTGTTTTGGTGAGCGCAACCACCCAGCTCCCAGAGCTCTCTCAGCTCCTGCCCAGCTCTGAGCCTTCCTGCAGTGTCAGACACTGACAATCCTTTCTGGGTGTTAAATCCTGTCCAGAGTGAGGCACAACCAGCACGGGCTCTGCCCTGGCACAGTGAGTGTGGAAAGGAAGGCAGGACAATGGGATGGGGCTGAGGGAGTCCCGGTGTCCGCATCCTCCCTGACCAGGATCAGAGCCGTGGCCAGGGCAGCCCCGGGGCATTCCCAGCACCAAGAAACAAGATCCTGAATCCAGGGAAACATCAACCAGCATCCAGGAAAACTGGTTGTTGGCACAGAAATACAGAATGGCTCCACAAAGGGCAACTTGCCGTGACTCCTGGGCCTGCTGGGCCCGAGCAGAGCCGGGCCCTGCCTGCGCACAGCAGCTCCTCCTGCTCCTGCTGCCATTTGCACAGCAGGCTCTGAACCTCCAGCAACTGCTCAGCAGTTCTGGGCACAGCCCTCAAGTGCCTCAAACACAGCTCCTCGTCCCTGAGACAAACGGGGCGGTGTTCAGGGAAAAACAACACACACAAGGCAGCCCTGGGAAAATCCAATGAATAGCTGAAAGAGCTGTGTCAGGCTCCTGGGACGAACCACATCAGCTCAGAAATGAGAACTGTCAGCTTTTAAGGTCAGGATGAATGATGATGGCCATCCCACCTGACCTCCTGCACAGCACGGGCCAGGCAGCCTCACCCAGCACTTCCTCCATCAATCCCACAAAGCGCTGATCGAACCGCAGCACACACACAAAAACCTTGATTAAAAATATTCCAGTGACAGAGAGCTGCCATTAGAGCATTAGTACCTGATGGGATCTGGGAAGGATGGAACATCCTGGAATGTTGTAAAACCTCCTGCAAGGTCCTAATACCTTCTGTAGCATCCAAAACCCTCCCGTAATGCCCTAAAACAGATTTCAGGGTTACACAAACTGATTTTTTGGCTTCATCCCATGTGTGGCGGGATGCCAATGCTCCTTTTTACACCCTTTTCTACCCAGCTTTCCTAACATTCCAAGCAGGCCAATGTCTCACTGTGCTGTCCTTCTGCAGGTGCCAGATTTAGACCACACGTTCCTCTGCCAGCTCCTGACCCACCACAAACAGCGAAGAGCGAGTGCCAAAACCGGAGCTGGGGCTAAAGGAGGTCACGGGTGCCACAGGCAAAGCTGCACCAAGGCTGATTTTCACCTTCCCCACAAAAACCTCACCTCGTGTGCTTGGCAGCATGTCCGACAGCCCCTGCCAGGCTGTCACCATCTCTGGGTTCTTCTCCAGGTCCGCAAAGTTCTTCCACACTCTGATGGCACCATCGTCTTGGGGAGCACAGAGAGAGAACACAAAGCAAAGTCACTGCTGGTGCAGCTCCCACAGCTCCTTGTGCATGAGGAGGAAGAGGAGAAGCGGAACTGAAGTCACGCAGACCCCAAAACCCAGAGTGACACTTGAACATTTTTTGTTAAAGAGTGGTTTTTCCTCTCTGATTTACATCCAAGAAGCCTAAAGCTTTGCTCTATTGGAGCTGTTCTGGAAGAGCTTTTCTCCTCCCTTGAATAACACCTGACATTCAGTGTCTCTCTATTTCCTTGACACTCATTTTCTCCAGGATTCATCTCTGTCCTCCTCACGATCGGTGCCCAGAGGCACATGTGTCCCCACTCCACACAGAACAGCCCCACGGAGCAGCGGCATCAAAGCCCAGCCCATCAGCAGCAGATCTTCCAAGAACATTGTGTATTTTTTGCAATTTGCTCCCCATCTGTGAATTTTTTGTGCTAAGAATCAATAAATTGAAAGAAATATGTCCTGAAGGCCCTCTCAGCTCCCCTTCCCCCTCCCTTAATTACACCCAACCTGTAGAGTCGAGCAGGAAGTTGGAGAAGCTGTTGAAAACACTCCGAGTGCCAGGTTTGGAACGGCTCCTCGGGAGAGGAGCAGATCTGACTCACAGCTTGACAGACCAAAGATGGGGCAAGATCTCCTCGTGCAAGGGGATGTTCTGGAGAACTGCTCAGGTCAGATATGAGAGACAGAAACCCAGAACTACCTGGGAAGTTCAGTGACGAAGCTGAGCCCTGCCTGCTCTACATGGAAACAGCACAAGGAACAGAACTGGAGTTCTTGTATTTTGGTTGCTGCACGATTTCAGCTCTGGACAGCGGCTTCAACCAACTAAAATCACCTTTGCCCAGGTGTTCTACAGGAGGAGGAGGAGGAGGAGGAGGAGGAGACCACGACCTTGCAATGACAAGCAAAGACTCAGCTGGGAATGGCTTCAGCAAATGTTGGACTGCTCAGTCCTTGGAAAGTCTTTGCAGCACGTCCTTGAGAGATTTCAATACTGCCAGAAAGAACTTTCAAGTTTGATCCTGGAAATGGCCTGCTGAGCTGAGAATGGGTGAGTGAGTGCAGGCAGGGAAGAGTCAGGCTGGGAGCAATCCATGGAGGGGAGAGAACGAGGTCCAGAACAGCTCACCCGGACTGGAATTCTGCCAAGCGCCCCCATCCTGGCCTCACTGGTGCGACAATGTGTCCTTTACCTGTGGCAGTGAGCAGCAAGGAGCAGTCCTGGCCATTCAGGTACTCCATGGCCGTGATCCGGGTGTAGCGAGGGTTCCCGTTGTGGAAATAGTCCAGCTTTTCCCCTTTCTCCCAGTCCCAAAAACTGTGGGAGGAAGAAGCAGCACGTGAGTTTTCCGTTCTCTGTGCAAGCTGTGAAGAGATGCACTCCTTACCCAAGGGTATCTCACAGACACCAGCTCAATTTGGGTTTCTCCTCTGGAGCTTGGCATTGTTTGATTAATAACGTCACAGAATCATGGAATGGTTTGGACCGGAAGGACCTTAAAGCCTGTCCAGTGCCAAAAGGGAGGACACCTTCCGCTGTCCCAGGCTGCTCCCAGCCCTGTCCAGCCTGGCCCTGGACACTGCCAGGGATCCAGGGGCAGCCACAGCTGCTCTGGGCACCTGTGCCAGGGCCCCCCACCCTCCCAGGGAAGGATTTCAACACCTGCACCTTCAGAGAGAGAAGCAGGACAAAGGCCCAGCTGTCCCTGCTGCGGCCCTGGCCCCCAGCCCTCACCAGATGCTGTCCTTGTCGGCCACGGCGATGCAGGGGGTGAAGGGGTGGAACTTCACCACGGAGGGGACGCCCGGGTTCCTGTTGAGGAAGATCTGATCGTCCAGCCGGGAAATGCCTGCGGCGACAGGAGGGAGCTGAGCTCACGGCGGGGAATGGCCCCCAGGGACGGGGCTTGGGTCACCCCAGCTTCGCAGAGCCACGTGTCACCCCCTGCTCATGCTGCCCCGTTCTCACCACACAGCCCCAGCACTTCCCTCCTTGCAGGAGCTGCTCAGACCCCCCTGACTGTCTCAGGTCTTGAGGCGCAAACCAAGCACTGTGGGGACAAAGCCTTCATCCTTCACACCGGCAACCAGAGAGAACAAGCACGGCCAAACCCAGGGAATGCCAGTTTGCGTGGAGGGAAAAACCAACACTATTTCCTCAAAATACAAAAATGCCTTTTTTTTTTCAGTTTAAAATACGGCATTTCACTGTAGCTTGTGGATTATTTATTCAACCTTCCATTTCAGTTCCCTTAAATTTTAGGTTAATTTGCAAATGAAAAATGTATTTTCCACGGAGACCTTAAAACGACGGGTAAAGACTTTTCCCATCTTGTCTTCAGAGCAGTTTGCTATTCACAAACAGTGTTGGGACCCCTGACACTGCTGGGTTTTGGCACACTCTGAATTCATCACACAAGCCCCTAAGCCCAGGAGACACCCATTCAGCTCGAGTTTGTTTTAGAATGCATCCATTGAATCTAATTTTCATTAAAAGCTTGTAAGTCTATTTTAATTCTTTTTAATATTTCACATTTTCATTATTTTTTTAATGAATAGTGGCATTTTAGTCACTCGGGTCAAGCAACCAAATATGAACACTGTCTAGAAGGAGATTTAACTTCTCCAGGCAAGCATGAAAAATCCCCTTCTTTGTATTCCGACAGATCTCCCAGGCCATCTCCTGGGCCCCAGGATCATTTCTCTCTTTCTCTGGTTGATGATATTTTGCAGTTTTCCGGCACGAAGCTGCACGTTGCACTCACTGGAGCAGCCTCACAACGACACGGCTGAGCCTTGGGCACTTTTCCTTCAGCTCCCTGGGATTTCCAGCTCTGTGTGCCTCAAAAAGCATCCCTGGAGAGGAGCAGCCCCCACCGCCAGCCCTGCTCCCGGCAATGCCACGGGGAGGACGCCAGGAGCTCCCGGAATTGTGGCTCCCCAGCCTCTGCTGCTCAGGGCACACGAGCAGGGATAATTGAGGAATGCAAATTCCTCAGGAAGCTTCATTAGGTTCCACTTTATTCGAATGAATTCCTGTGCTGAGAGAATTCCAAAGCTGCCTCAGAGAGCCCTACAGAGATGCAATGCCAGGTTCCTGGGGAGCTCCCACCGACGCAGCGAGGACCTGAGGCGTGCTGGGAGCAGCACACACAAACCACGCGCACCAGTGTTCAGAATGCAATGGGATACGCGCAGCAAACAATCATTCGCAGAGCGCAGCAGAGCAGGGAACGCGAGACTCATCCCTGAGGTGTCTCCCGAGCTGGGGGTCAGGTCGAGCAGCTCCAGGGCTGGTCTGCCTGCCATGGCCTCTCAGTCCCACATCAAACACTGAGCTCGCAGCTCTGGAGTTTTCTCCTACAGCATTCCACCTTCCACCCCTTTAAAACCAGCACCTGAGCCGGCGACCGAAGCCGGCAGCTGAGAACAGAAAGGTGTGGGAGCAGCAGGGAAAGCCCTGCCGCAGCAGCAGTGCCCTGCCCCGGGAGGGAACAGGCACCGGTGTGAGGGGCTGCAGGGGCCAGCGCTGACTGGGCTCTCACAGCTCAGAGCCCTGAGCGAGGGAGGCACTCACCCTTCTGGATGATCTTCTGCGCCTGTTTCCTGACGCGGGCGTTGCGCAGGAAGCGCCACTCCCGCTCCTTGCGGATCTGGCTCTCCAGGTCGTGCTCCTCGGGGATCTGTTGGGGCAGGAACACACACAGGACGCACCCAGTGAGCCCCAGAACGCCAGCAATTAGCTGAGTGACCCCACAGAGTGCGCTGCTCCTGTCCCCTCTGAACACTGCAGGTCTGATCTCCGACAACACTGATTCCTCTCTTAACTCTCCTCAGCTGGAAAGCATCACGTTGCAACCCTGAGATCAAAGAGGGAGCACAGCCCTGGTACAGCCAGCTCAGAACACGCTGAAATCTCTCTTTTCCTGCTAATCAAGGACTGCTGGCCGAGCAGGGCACGGCTGCATTCCCAAATCCCCGGGATGCTCAGGTTCCCACCACCACTTACCAGGAACAGCCCCTGCTGTGGTTCCCTGTTGCGGGAGATGATGCCCCTGTGCCACCTGGCTTTGATTATGCACAAAATTCCCCCCAAAACTGGAGAGTGGCCCTGCAGTCACAGCCCCTCTGAGCCATTTGATGATATTTATTCACACCCCACAGCTCCAGGTTCCAGCACTCCAAGGCTTCCCTGCAAAACCTGTGCTCCAGGCACGAGGCCAGGCTGGGACTCGGCAGCTCCTGCCCCAGTGCTGCTCCCACCACGGGTGCTCCCACCCTTAGGCAGAGCACAGGATCAAAAGGAATGAACTCGTAAGATCTCACCCCACGGCAGGAGCTACACAGGAGGTGTTTTTAATACTTAAAAAATTATCCACGACTGCCCTGCCCCAGAACCGTCCTCGGATCAATGAAGGAGCTGAGCTCCAGGATTCTGATCCAGCTTCCTTTGATGCTGCTTGTTCCAGAGGAGCAACTCTTGGAGAAGGAAAACAAAGTCCTTCCACCCCTTCCCTGTGCTCCACAAACACATCCTTTTCCCCCTGCATAAGGAAGTCCTTAAATCAGCTGTCACTGCTACAAACACGGCCTTCAAACCATGTTAACCTTTGCAAAACAGCTGTTACTGAGCTGGACTTCTGCTTCTTTAAAATAAATACAAAATAAGAAGCCCACCCTCTGCCTTTCCTCCTGGCAAAAAAAAAAAAAAAAAAACAAAAAACCAAAAACAAAAAACAAAAAAAACCCCCCACTTTATTTCAGCACAACACCTATTAGAAAGGCAATGACAAACAACCCCTAATGAAAAGCAGTAAACAAACCTGAGCTAAAATACATCAAAGGAATTTGAGAGGGGAGAGATGACACCTACGCCTTAATGAAAATCCAGCTTCTCTGGGAATAAATTCAAGACAGCTCAGGGAAGAGCCCTTGGACCACCAGCGCAGTCAGAGCACGCAGGTAAAGGCTGTCCTGGCCCCACAGCCGGCCACCTGCGGGGCTCTGGGATCATCCTGCCACGAGGGAGGGAGAACCTATGAGACGATGAAGGCCAGCTCTGCTCCCGTCCCTGGACAGGCTCCAGCTGCAGGATGGGGACCGGGACAGCCCTTCCCAAGGGCTCCAGCTTCCACCAGACAGGGAGCAGCGACCACCCGAACCCTCCCCGCAAAGCGCTCCTGCTCTGGCCTGGCACTCTCCCTCTCCCTGCGGCACTGGCTGCCAGAAGGGGAGCAGGGAGCACCTGGCACGCAGCTCCAGAGGTAAATCCAGACCTCCCTGGTTCCCGTTCCTGCAGCACTTGCAGGGATCTCACTCCTCTCCCAGGACCTCGACCAACGGCCGAGGCACAGTGCTGCAGCTCCGGCAGGGATTTATCAGGAAGGGCTGCTTATGTAATTCTCACCTTCCAGGATCCTTCCCAGCTCCTGCCTGCATGTTCTGCCAGCCCTGGAAATAACAGATGCTGGCTCCCGCTCTCCTTGACTCAGGACTTCCTGACAGCTGGCACCGAGGCTTTCCTGCGCCCCATGGCTCCCAGAACAGCCCTGTGCCACGAGGGATTGCGGGAAGAGGAAAAGCTTTTGCAGAAATCAGAGCTGGGGTAGGGACTTGCTTTTCCTGGCACACTGAGAATTTATAATGCGGCGTTTTTCCTTCTCCGTTTCTTTGATTAGATAATCAATAAATCAAACCTGGAATGATGGCTTGAAACGGAGCCCCTGATTTACACTGGAAATTAATCCCTCAGTCTTTCCAGTCAAAGCATTCTCAGGGCAAGGTCCATGAAACAAAACTAAATTCATCAATTAAATATGACTAAGATGCACTCACAGTCATTTTATGTTTATTCATTACAGGAACATTTGTCTTGTCTTTCCCTGTTTATGAAGGCAGGCAGCAGCTCCAAAAGAACGGCTGGAATTAAGCATCAGTGTCATCTTTTTCCATCAGTACTTGGTACACTTTCCTCTTTGCCTTTTTCACGAGGCTGAAGCTCCCAAAAGGCAGCAGCCACCAGCCAGGACTGCTCCTGTTGCTGCAGGAACAGGGACTCCATGGAAACTCAGGCAGCACCCGGGCTGTCAGTCCTGATTTCCAGCCAAGACACCTCAGAGAAAGTTCTCATGGAGGGGTTTCTCCCTGTCCCTTGCTCACAAACCAGCCACTCGAATTCCAAAGTTACCTTGATTCCATTAGGACGGGATAACACACCAGTTTTTCCTCCTCTCCTTGGCCTTTCAAAGCTGCTTTGCAGAAGTAACGGGGAAATCAATTCTCTCCCTTGTTTGATCAGAAAGCACGGGTTTGGTTCTGTTCAAGCTTCACCCATCGCTGGTGAGGGCAGCTCAACGCCAGAAGCTGAGCCCCAGGCAGGGGCAGTGCCCAGCCCAAGGCACAGCCGTGCCCTGCTGCTGCTCCCTGGGGGACACGGAGCACTCTGGGGCTCCAGGAAACCCCCATTTCCAGGCCTCCCCTCCCCGGCTTCTGTGAATTAGTACAGGAATGCTCCACGGTTTTTATTGCCTCCCCTGAAGCAATTTAGTCTGTTTTATGTGCAGGAAGTGGTAGTGAAGGCATCCTCCCCACAGAGCTCCCCATGTCCCACTGCCGCTGCCCGTGCCTGGCTGCCTGCTCTGATTTATTTCATTAATAAAGACACCCCTGTTCCCTGGGAAGAGCCTTCCTTAAGGAGCAGACAAATGTTTTTAATAAGAACTAAGAGCTCAAACATCATCTTCCTCCTCCTGTGCTCTGCTCTGGACTTGAATCAGGACACTGGAACTCGTCTTGAGGAGAGAAAGCCCTGGTTGAAACCTGGCCAGGCAGCCCAGCCCCGCATCCCAGATGTGTCCTAAGGAATTATTCGGTGGTTTCAGCAGGAAGGGAATTTCACAGCAGCTGGGGAAGTGTCAGGCAATCACTTCACTGCTTCCTCCTGGTGATTCCCTCTGGAAATCAAGAGCCTGCCCTGTTCTGATATCCTTAAACTTGGGCAATTACCTCACCCCAAACACTTGAACGTTCCAGGGGAGCGGTGATGAGGCTCAGCCCCAGCTCCCGGATGAGGCAGCACTAAAACCACACAACTTCCTCATTATCACGATCTCAGCAGCAGTGCCTGGACACAAACACCCCTGGAGGGGAGGCATTAATGGAGCCTGGGCATGGTCCCTGTCAGGCACCGCAACCCCTCCAAGAGATGGAGCTCCGAGTCCTGACACCTTCTGGGCTCCCCGAGACTCCCAGAGCACCTGAAAGTTGCCTTTAACGAGGGAGATTTGCTGCTTGTTCTGTTTCATACTTAAACCTGAAACCTGAGCTTTGGCTAAAACATTCTGGGAATTTAACAGCTGAAACATTCTGGGAATTTAACAGCTTCTCTTTCCAGTCACTGATAATCTTTGCCCATCTCTTATGAGATTTGGGTTTTTCCTGGAACAAGGAAAGAGACAACTTTCCTGTTTCTCTGAGACAACTTAGTTACCCAAAGAACTCACTACAGAAGAGACCTGGGTACAGATTTGTTATTACCACCCTTGGTCTTCGCTATAACACAACTTTTAAAATTTTTTTAAACTTTAAAACTCAACAGTGGTGCTCCCCAGGCTTTCCCCAGGCACTCGTGGGCATCCAGCCACTCTCACTTTCTCCTCTGTAAGTGAAAGCTCCTAAATCCCACCCAAGCACGGTGAGGCAGAGGCTCTGTCCTGCTGCCACTGGGACACCGTGGCCTCCCTCCACCATTTCTCTGCCTCTTTTACCACAGCCAGGAAATTCAGCTGGAATGTCAGAAAGAGAACAGCATCTCTCCTTCGCCAGCCTCTCACTGCCCTTCCTGGGAAGAAGGGCCTTCCTTATTCCATTTATTTATTAAAAAACCCATTATTAAATAATGCAGTTTTCTGTATGTAGAGAGGCATTTCAGCTGGAACAACTCTGCAGTGCAGCCAGGCAAAGCTCGGGGATCTGGATACAGAACCTCTCCTCATTCCTACATTCTCTGTGGACTGTGCTTCATGGCGAGCAGAGCTTTTCCTCTGGGCTCTGTCCCTGGCCATAACCCCCTGTCCCACCCCCAGTGACGCTTCTGCTCCCTCTGCTCACTTCTTCCCTCTCACTGTCAGGTGGTGCCACAGCTCCCCAAGCAGCCCGAGGTAAGGAAATCCATTCCTTTGGCTCCCCAGACTGCAGAAAGGGAAGGGAGAAAGGGCAGGGCAGGCAGGGCCGGGCCCAGGGGCCAGCACAGGCCACCAGAGTTACCTTCATGACGGGCTGGGCGAAGTACTTGGCGCTCCAGTCGCAGAACCCCGTCTGCACCGCGGCCGAGATGAAGCTCTTGTGCCCCACAGCATCATCAGCATCATCGGCTGTCTGTGGGGAGGGGACAGGGGTTACCCACCTGCAGGGCCAGGGACACCCCAGGGACACCCAGGGTGAGTGCCCCAGGCAGGCAGGAAGAGCCTCAAACACGACGCCCTGGCTTTGGGATCCGGTGTTACGGTCGCTCCTTGGGAAGGTGCACATTCCCTCGGGGCAGGGATCAGGGCTGGAGCAGCCCCAGGGCACCACAGAGAGGTCCCAGGGGGTGTTTTGTCCCCGTGTCCCAAGGATCTGGTGCGGGGAGCAGCGAGGATGACTCAGGATCCAGACACAGCTCGTGCCAAGGTGCACAGGGATCAGTGTCCGTCACACAGCACAGGACACCCCAAGGGAAAAGGGAGAAGCTGCTCCATTCCCTCAGCTTTCAGCCGGGTTTTCAGAAATATGACCCAGGCTGGTGCTGCCAAACCTCTGGGCAGGAAAGGAGCTGCTGCTGAGGCTGCAGCACTTTGTCCTTGTGATCGTCATTGTCCCTTGTCCCTGCTCTGCCGAGGCTGGAGAGCAGCCCCAGGGTCAGGGATCTGACTCTGGGTTATCACTCAGGCAGACAAATGTTTACAGAAGAATAAACCATTCACTCTGATTAGACACATTGCTTAGTGGCAGAAGTGAATAATGCCCTATCAAAAGCTATAAAACACAATTTATCCTGAAGAAAATAAATTAATCAATTTTTATTTGGCTGGTTAGAGGAAGCCAATCTGGATTAGAAGCAGCTGGAAGCAAACGAGGGATGCACAGAAATAAACCACAACCAACAGAATGTGGGACAAACCCCAGTGGGGAGAAGCTGTCAGAGCTGCCAGGAACGTTTCCTTACCTGTTCTGGGCCTTTGTCAAACATTTTCCTTGTCCTGGGGAACTGGTGGGAGTGGGGCGTGTACTGGACGCCCACGTTGCTGACGTTGGCGGGGCGCACGGACGCCAGCTCCCGGCTCACCGGCTGCTTGGGCACCTCGTTGGTCAGGCTGGAGCTGCTCGTGCTCGTGGTTGGAGGTGACCCCCTGAGGGACAGAACAGGGGACAGGATTTGGGTATCGCTGGACACGAGGCTTCTGCACGTGAATTCTGTTATTGTTACTTCCTTTCTTTCTCACAGGATTTGTGTTTCACTGCGGTGTCTCCTCTGCAGAAACATCACAACTCCCACATCCCCTCCAAAGGCCAAACGAATCCCAAACCAAGAGTGAACCCTGACTGTGCCAGCTCTAGACTGAGGGGATGAACCTCAACATTCTGGGAATCTGTGATGCTCCACCTGAATCACCCTGACCAGGCACTCCATTTCCATGGGGGGACGGAAGCTTCAAACCATTCCAATTTAAATGTTCCAGCTTGGAATCCTAGTGGTGCACACTGGTGATGGGACCAGCAGTCCTACTGTGTTTGCTCTTGGAGAGGAGTTTTGGGCAATAACCACACGGTCAGCCCCCAGCTTTGCCCACAGCACTGCCAGTTTCCCTGCAGTTCAGGCAGGGAGTGTTGGCCATCAGGTGACCCTGGCTTTTATCAGCTCCAAGTGCAGCAAACACAGCTCAGACGTCAGTGGGAATTTGGACACCACAGGTCAGGGAAGGTAAAAGCAGCCAAAGTCAGCTCTTCCTTGCAATTCACCTTTAGACACCCAGTGGGGCTCGTTACTCTTTGCCTTAAAGGAAATCAGGAAGGAACTCCCCACCTTTCCCCAGAGCTTTCCTTCCTGAACACCTCACCACAGGTGACACCAGCAGCCACATTCCCCGTCCCTGGGGCAGCTCCCCAGGACGAGGCCGGGCAGGGAGCACCCGCCCCGCCCCACAGAAGGTGCTGGAAGGCTGGGCAGGACTTACCCCACTTGGTGGATGTGCATGCCCTTGTTGGTGGGGCTGGCAGGGGCCGACTGGGTCAGCGAGGACGTGTCCAGGATGCGCTGGGGGCGAGCGTTGACCGTGGCCTGGGGAGAACACATGGAGCCTGAACTGCCGCCCACGGCCCCGGCACGGCCAGCCCGGGGCGGGGAGGGAGCTCTCTGGGGGTGTGGGGTCAAACCAAGCCCCTGTGCTGCTCCCGACACACGAGGAGCTTTCACTGCTTGCCCAGGCAGAAACACTTACCCGAGAGCGCCCTGTGCTGCCTGCAGGGAAATGGCCCTGAGCAACACCAGCCTTTCCCTGAGCCAGGAGCTGCCCAGCACCCAAACACAGGGCACGGGGACTGACTGGGGTCCCCTCAGCTGCCCAGGGCTCCCCACAGCCACCAGCCCTTCCCTCACACCTCATGAGTGAGAGCTGCAGCTCCCACCATCACCATAAACCACACACGTTCTGAGCCCGGAGCAAAGGAGGCTCGGGCGGAACTTCTGGCTCTGCACAGCTCCTGACAGGAGGGAGCAGCCAGAGCAGGTCAGGCTCTGCTCCCAGGGAACAGGGCCAGGAGGAGAGGAAGTGGCCTCAAATTGTGCCAGGGGAGGTTCAGGTTGGATACTGGGGAAAATTCCTTCCCTGAAAGAGCGGCCCAGGGCAGGGGTGGAGCCCCCATCCTTGGAAGGATTCAAATCCGTTTGGATGTGGCACTTGGGGACGTGGGTCAGTGGTGGCCTTGGCAGTGCTGGGGAATGGTTGGACTGGATGGGCTCAGAGGGCTTTCCCAGCCTGGAGGATTCTGTGATTCTGTAATTCAGCCTCAAGCCTTCCATTAAAAACACCTGCACGACGCAACCTGGGATAAAGCAAACTTTCCTTTAAAGACTTTTTGATTTCAGGAAGTCTCTAGAGGCCAACACTGAACACCGGGTCCTTGTTGTTTGTTTTGGTGCTCACAAAAAGCATGTCTGGGCATTTTCCAAGGCTCAGGCCGGGAAGCAGAACTGCACCGTTCCCATCTGCATCATAAACATAAATCCCAAGGCAGCCGCAGCCTGGGTGAGGCCCAGCAGTGCCTAATGAGCCCAGGGAAGAAAGCAGCAGCAGATTCCCTGCAGGAAGGCTGCACGCCGGGGCAGCCCACACACCGGCTGCTCACACCCAGCACAGCCCCGCAGCCGGGAGCCCTTCTGGAGAAACAGAGCTGTGGCCATGGCTCTGCTGAAAAACCTGAGCAGGACGGGCTGGGCTCGTCTGGTAACAAAAATCACAGGATCACAGAACAGCAGGGTTGGAAGGGACCTCTGGAGACCATCCAGGTCAACCCCCGTGCTGAGGCAGGGGCACCTGGAGCGGGCGACATAGGAACGTGTCCAGGGGTGCTTGGAATGGCTCCAGAGCGTGGGGTTAGCAGGGATATCCAGGAGAAATTCTTCCCTGTGAGGCTTGTGAGGACCCGGCTCAGGGTGCCCAGGGCAGCTGTGGCTGCCCCTGGATCCCTGGCAGTGCCCAAGGCCAGGCTGGACAGGGCTGGGAGCAGCCTGGGCCAGTGGGAGGTGTCCGTGCCCATGGCAGGGGTGGAACTGGATGAGCTTTAAGGCCCTTCCCAGCCGAACCATCCCATGGTTCTGCAGTATTTAGTGCCCCACTACCCTCCAGAGGTGGAAGCCCATGGACAGTTTGCCCAGCTGATCCCACTGATGCCCCCAGTCCCAGCCAGCTCCCCCAGACTGATGTTTTGCTCAGCTGTGCCAATGGAAGAAAACCTCAGCTGGCCCAGCTCCAAAATGAAGCCTCTCCTTCCCTGAATTTTACAGTAATTAAGCCAAAATAGAAAACCCCTGGAACATTCAAGTTTTAGATCACCTGAAGCGGTATTTTTGTTTAAGCAAGAAAATCAGTTTTTGTTTGCATTCACTTATAAAATTCAAGCCCCGAAGTGGGCAGTGCTTGCACACACTGGGGAGGAGCAGTGCCCACGGCAGCGTCCAATGCTCCCCTCTACATCCAACAAAGCTCCTTCAGCACCAAGGAAAGGTCTCAGGGCACAGTTAGCAAAGATTTAATTGTCACTAATTTGCATGAGATACCAGCCAGCTCCCGCCTGAGCTCCCAGCAGAGCCTTGAGCTCGGTGTGGTCCTGCAGCACCGCTCACAACACGGCCCTAACGGGACCAGGAAAGGCCAGAGCAGGTCTGAGCCTTAAAGCCCACGGTGGTGGGCAGTCAGCAGCTCGGTTGGTTGGTGTTTTGGGGTGTTTGTTTCCATCAGAAAGCCTTGTTAGAAGCCACCCAAGCCAGGTGGTCCTGGCCAAAGCAAAGCCCCCGACATGCGCAGCAGCCCCTGAGCCGCGGCACTAACCCAGGATCGAACGCTTTCCTTACGGATCTTAAGGCCGAAGCAAAGAACAAATAAGCTTTGTTCACTGAAGCATCCCCAGATAAAAATCCTTGTAAATGGAAATGCTTCCTGTTTTCCAAGCCCCTTGGAAGAGCCGTTGCCTTAGGAAGCAGGGGCGGAGCAGCTGGCCCGGCCGCGGAGCGTGAGATGCATGAGACCCATCGCTGAAGAGCTGGGACTTGGGCCAGCACCAGCACAGGCAGAGTCACCACAGAACTGCCCCCATCAGTCACAACATTCCCGAGGGATATGACAACGGAATGATCACAGTTGCTGCTGGCACAGCAGCATCGATATCAATATCGATACCGATCCACCTCTCCGCTGGCCAGGGAGCAACTCCTGAAAACATACTGAAGTCAGGAACAGCAGATCTGGTTCCTCTTTATATCCCTTGTAATAGTAGGAGCAACATCTCATTTTGCAAAGAGCCTTCCAAACACAGAACTGAAACAGTTTCATGCATCTAGAGCAGAGAAAGGGAAATCTTCCACCTTTTCCTTTCCTTCTTGCCCTCATTTGGCATCTCAAGCCTGGAAATCATTTGCTGTCCCCCTGTCTCAGCAGGGAAGGGCTGAGCTTGCTGTCCCCACTGCCAAGAGAATTGTCTGTCCCAAACCCAGCCCTTACCACTCACTGGCACGTGCACTTCAAACAAATCAGAGCTCGAGTCAGTAACTGCTGTCTCAAGAGAAAACGTATTTTCGAAGCAGAGATCTCTGCAGCATTAAGATGGCAGTGCACAACGCCGGCATCTCTTACTGCAGCTTCAGCTCCGCAGCCCCAGGCTGAGGATTTGGGATTATTCCCTGGAAACGCCCAGTAAGAGAGGTCCCATTGCAATGGCTCATGGTCTGGATGCTTGAGTGGCCAGAAAGGTTCCCACAGAGCTTTCTGTGCCCAGCCAGGGGACGCACGGGGTGAGAAGATGTCCTGGGGTGGCCTGGCCCGGGCGGGGGGAAGGTGCTGCCCCAGGGGCGGCACCTCCAGGGACATCCTGTCACCCCCAGGATGAGATGGGATGAGGATGGAGGTTTAGGCACCCAGCCTGGGCTGGGGTGAGGAGTGGCAGGGGTCTGCATGCTGACTCACATGTACTAGTTCACCTGGGTTGGAGAGCCGTTGTGGCTTCAGTCTGCAGGCCAGTCCCACTTGCATTATCTAAATCAGTTTGCAAACGGATAATTTAATGAAGGATACTTAAGGTTTATCCCAGGGACCGATCGAGACAAGTAGACTTCTAAGCCAGACCTACTGCCCGAGGTCTGCATCTAATTTATACCCTAGAACGACCCCAGGCCCTCCCCCGTTTATTCGTTTTACCTGACCAGGAGTTGAGAGCAGAGTTTATCACCGTGAAGCATGAAAAGCTCCTTCTGCAAAAGGCAGAGCCCTCCAACAGACCCGTCCAGGTCAGTCTGCCTAAGCCTTGCCTAAGCATGAAAAAATCCACACCCAAACACCTGGCAGGCACGGGCGAGCAGGGACAGGCACGTACCTTGTAGGCGATGCTGTTGAGAACCTTCATGGCCAGGTCGGACACGTCGGGGTAGGGGTCGGCAGCCAGGTGAAGGAGCACTCTCCAAATTTGGGTATAAACACTGTTGAAACTCACACCTAAAATAACAGAGAACACAAGAGACCCCAAAGCCCTGCAGCACATGACAATCCATCAGCTCCAATTCTTTGATCTGATGCGAGAAAATTCATTAGAACTCCAAACAACCTGATGACATCTCAGGGAACATCAAGAGAGGAGCTCAAAAACATCCCACGTGGGCATTTTGTCTCCCTTTTGCCTGTCTGTGAACTCTGCAAGGGCTTGTGAAATCGAAGTGGGAGGCAGCAAAATAAATTGAAGGCTCCCTTAATCATCTCCAGTCAAGCTCCTGCTTTTCCAGGCTCCTGAAGCAAATCACCTGGAAAGGCCAAGTGGATGATGTCTGGGTTTCCTGAGTTGAAATACTCAATGGCATCAACCCACAGTCACCGCCTTATATTGCTGTGGTTACTTTTATTGAATTGTACAAGTTTACAAAATGTTTAGAGCAAAGCTTTAGGAGCTGAGCCTTTGGGAAGAGCGAGTCCACCTCAGTCTTTCCTATTGACTTTTGTATCAATTCCTCCAATTTGTTGTTTAATGAGCATATCAGCTGTTCAGTATTTCAGCAGAAGGGACTGACAGATTCAAAGTACAAATCAAATTAATAAGCGTTTGCAACAACTGACAATATTCTGTGAACATTTTATTTTGCTGCTTTTGGGCGAGAATTTGTTATTCTGCCTCCGAACCCTGCCGGTGTCTGATCGTGCAACGCCCGGTTGGGAGTGGAGCCATTTGGACAATGTTAAAGTGGTTGCACTAACAAAAAAAAAAGAGCTAAAATAGAGATTTCAGATGAGTCACAATCAGTGGTAAATGACAGATCAAGCTGTTATTGCTTTTCCTCTTGTGTTTCTGGAGGCATCTAAATATAAAGTTGGGAGGAAAGGGCTCCAAGCAGCTCCTCACCTGGCAGAGCTCAAGCTGATCCCTAAACCAGCAGAGCAGCCTGGGACAGAGCAGCTCTGAGCACGGGCTGAGGGCAGCACCAGGCTCCAGGAGCACACAGCTTGTCTGAGGGGGGAACCTTCCTCTGCCCCAAGTGCCCAGATCGGGACCAATCCCTGGGCAAACCCAAGCCCTCCTGCAAAGGGTCCCTCTCAGCTGGCATCCCAAGGATGCTCCAAGGGACATCTGCTTCCATGTGCTCCTGGACATCTCACAGGTGTTTATGCAGGGACCACTTGGGCTGTGCTCATCGTGTGCTGGGGGTGACCCACACTGATCCCAACCTTTCCAAGGCAGGTCAGGGACAGAGCCTGACAAATCAGAGAATCCCACAATGGTCTGGGTCGGGAGGACCTTAAAGCTCACCCAGTTCCACCCTGCCATGGGCAGGAACACCTCCCTGTTCCAGGTTATTCCAGCCTGGCCTTGAGCACTGCCAGGGATCCAGGGGCAGCCACAGCTGCCAGGGCCTCACCTCCCTTACAGGGAACAATTCCTTCCCAATATCCCATCCCTCCCTGCCCTCTGGCAGTGGGAAGCCGTTCCCCCTTGTCCTGGCTCTCCAGGCCCTTGTGTAAACTCCCCCTCGAGCTCTCTTGGAGCCCCTTCAGGCACTGGCAAGGCCGTAAATCCTGCAACAATGTAAATTGTGATAAGGCTGTAAATTGCAAAGGCTGTAAACATATATTTATGTAATAGTGTATAATATTTATATAATACTGTAAAATTGCAAAGGCTGTAAATACATAACAATGTTAAATCCTGGAAGCTTCTATTACCAGAGAAAGCAGAACTGGAGGGGGAAGGATAAAGAAAAAGATGGGAGAGAGGCAAAGTGCTACAAGGTGTGGGAGGAAAAAAGGCTCAGCTCGTGAAGCAGCAGCCAGGTAATGTCTGAGGTGTGCCCAGAGCTGTGCCCAGAGCTCTGCCTCCCACACTCCAGCCTGTTACATAAGGACCAGTGGGAAATCTGGATGCCTTCAATTCTTTAAAGCCCTTGAAAGAGAGTGAAAGGAAAGGGAGAGAAGGAAGAGTGAGGGGGGCACCCAGCAGAATTCCCAGGGGCTCTGAGAATCACCTCGTTCACAGAGAAAGAAACCCAACGGCATTTTTTATACATCTAAGTGCCAGGGAAAAACCAAATTTTAGGCAGAACTGTGCCACCGCAATTCCCCCTTCACCTGGCAGCCTTTGAGGAGAACACAGGGAATTTCTACAAAGGCACCTGGGGCTCAGCGCTGGAGCTCCCAAGGCTGGTCCTTCCTGCTGCCACCGCCCCACTGCCGGTGCTGGGCACACAGGAGTGACACATCTGACACAGCTCCTGTCAAATCCTGAGCTCCAGCCCCTGCGAGGAGGGCAGCAGCACAGGAGGAACAGCAGCTTGATTTCACGTTTCTCCCTGAGGTGCAACCAGGGGCGAGCAGGGGCCGGGCGTTAATCGAAGCAGACAGCTCTGTAATTAGTCACACTGACTCCAAGCCAGTTCGGTGCACCTGGCAGCGTGGACTCGTGTTTACAAAATGATCCCTCTCTGCTAAGAATGTCAAAAATAAATTGCCTGCCTTTCCCCCGAGTTTGATTTTCCCTGCACATGTGGGGTTCAGCTCACGTGTGAGCCCCGAGGACGGGCCGGGCTCCAGCAGCTCCAGGGAGAGCCACAGTGGATGCAAACCTGACTGCTGATGGCTTTATTTATTCCCTTTGATTTGCCAGGCTGGGACAGGGTTTCTTTCCAATCCCCTGTAAAAATCACTGCAGTGACTTCAAGGCCCGATCTCCACAGATGGGGCAGCTCCACTTCCCACTGGCACCGCAGCAAAATCAGACCAATGGCTGCTCGGGGGCTGCTGCTCACCTGGCCCCGAGTCAGCTCCTGGGGAGGGACTGAGGCCTTGCATGGGCACGGAGGGACAGGGAATGAAACCTTCAGACGGGCGCACAGGGACCGGGAACGAAGCCTTCGGATGCAGGGAAATGCAGCTGAAATGTTTCAGGCTGAACAGAGCCCAGGACTCGGGGAGCGCCAAGCCCACCTGCTCTGTAAATGAGCATCCCACAAACCCCTCCAGGAGGGACACGGAGGGACCCTGGGGAAGGGGATACACGAAATCCCCACTGCACCCTGAGCTCTGCTTGGGTGAACAGCCTGGTCCCTGCCAGGGAGCCACAGCTCAGGCCCTGCACACCGGAGCCCTCACCTGGCCCTGCAGGGGCTCCCTCCAACCCCATGGCAATTCCAGTGGCAGAGCTGGAGCTTGTCACGCTTCCACACAAGCCAGCAGCAGCTCAGTAGAAAGAGGTTCCTCAGAGCAGGTACCCCCGGGCCAGGGCTGGCATCACCGACCGGGAACAGCCCCCTCCGAGCAGCCTCTGCAGCGTTTCCATTCCCAAACCCCACCCAGACCCCTGTATTTTGCTGCCGTGCATGTTACCAGTTGTGAACTCTGCTGGCTGCCCAGCTCCTCCTCGTTATCTCAGTGCATTTGAACACAGAGAGAGCAGGAGGCTCCCCTGGCCCAGCCCTTTATTCCCGGCACCTCACTGTCCACCTCCAGCTCTGCTCCCCTCATCCTCACTGCAGTAACCTCCCGCCCTCACCGGTGCTTTGAGGCAGATCCCGGGAAATGGCAAACAGTTCTCCACCCCCAGCCTCTCCTGCTGGAAAAGACCACTATTCCCCAGCATTCCATCGCTCCAAGATTTATTTTCCTCCTCCTCTGATCACTCCTTGAGATAATCTTTCCAGCAAAGCTCTCTGTAGGACAAAGGCTTTCATCGTACAGTTTCGATATGAATAATCAGCCTCAAGGTATGCAAACCCCCATCTTAATTCCATCCCTTTGCCTTTCTTAAAGCTGAACATTTCCAGGACACCAAGATTAATGAGTGGCTGTATGGAAAAGCAGCAAGGCTCGGCTTCCCTTCCAAAATGATGTCTTTGTTGACTAACCACAAACTGCCTCGTGCCAGCTGGAAAACCGGGCCAGAAATAAATGTCTCTCCTGGTAGTGGCCTGTCTGGCCAAGGAGCAGCTGCCAGAGAACACAGACCTCGGCTGAGAGTGTGCGTTGTTGCATTTGGGGAGCAACAATGGGGACATTTGGCCCACAGTTAACTAAGGAACTGTTTGTGAAATGGGACAAGGAGGAATGGAGAGGTTTTCCTCAGGTTTTTGGGAAGAAGTGCATTGTATGATGCCTCAGTGCCAGTGTAGAGACTGATCCAGAACAATCCCTCACCCACCGTGCTCCTAAACTGCCAGAGAGGAAGAAAGACCTGAGCACCAGCAGATTGAGGCTGCCCCTGGATCCCTGGGAGTGTCCAAGGCCAGGCTGGACAGGGTTTGGAGCAGCCTGGGATGGTGGAAGGTGTCCCTGCCATGGCAGGGCGTGGGCCTGGATCATCTTTCCAGTCCATCCCAACCTAACCCATTCTGGGATTCTGTGATCAGTGAATCAGCGCAGGGAACGCAGAGCACAGAACACAAACTGTGGCTGAAAATTTCTACTTTCACTCTTACAGACCAGATTTCTGCTTCACTTGGAGTCTCCCCACGTGCTCAAAACATCCTTTTCACTGCTCTGGCTGTCTCAGACACTTGGCAGAGGCATTACTGCAGAGCCAAAGCCCCAACTCCTCTTTCAGAAGACGCAGAATAGAGCAAAACATTCCTTCAGTCACGACAAGTGCCTGCCCCAGGTGGGCTCCCCCAGCTCCCCTCACTGGCCGTGCAGCAGCAGCTCAAGGCACGTCAGGACACGCAGGAATGGGGTTAACCCGGGCTGCAGAGCTGTGGGGGTGGCTGGGGCTGGTGGCATCTCTCCTTGGGGAGCAGCAGACAGAGCTGGAGGATGGTGATGCTTCAGAAGGAATGAGAAAAGCCTGGCTTGCAGCAGGCAAATGGGAAGGTAATGGGATTCTGTGCGAGTCATGAATTTTAAACGCTTCTCTAAGCTCTGCGTTTCCAGCTGGGTCTGAGCTCTTTGATGGAACAGGAATGAGGGAGGCCTTGGAGAGCTGCTCTCTCTTTCCAAGGTTCCCCTCACCACCTCCAGCTCCTCTCCAGAGCCTCTTCCAGCTGTGCAGCACAGCTCTGGTGAGAACACACAGCAGCCATCAAGCAGACACCAGTGGGAATGGGAAAACTGAAGTCCTAGCTCAAGATGGAGAGAAATTTCCTAACATCCCTGCCATGCTTCAGAAGATCCAAAGTCATTACTGATAATCAAAAGCAAATTAACTGATCAAGCTCCTAATGAACTCATGATTTTAAACTGCCACAGGGGCTCAGTAATTACAATCCCTGAATCTTTCAACTCAGGAGAGCCAAATCACCATTAATTCTCTCAGGAAACGCGCAGCAGAGAAAATGTTTCTTTGGTCCAGGCAGTTCTATCACCCAGGTGATTCCTCCCTGAGTTACACCACTCGCTTTGCACTGATTTCTGAAAAATTACTGATCACAGAGGAAATATAGAGCCTTCCCCCAGCATTTCCATGTGCATGCTGCTTTCCCTGGAAGGAGGCCATTCCAAAAGCCAGGTCCTTGTGCATGGTGCCTGGGATGTTGTGCCAAAATGGCTCAGACTGTTTGAAAAGCTGCATGTAGTTTAGAGCGAAGCTGCTTACGTGGCACCCCACATTTTTGTGCTTCAGTTCCTAAGGACTGTAGCGAAGCTCAGAGCTGGAGCCATCCCTGCAGCGGAGCGACCCAGCCACACGCAGCAGCTGCTGCTGTGGGGAGAAACGCTGCTGGAGCAGGATCAGGCAGGAGCCACGGCCCCAGCCTCGCTCCCAGGCAAGAGGGGAGCCCAGGGAAGGGCAGGAGGGGCTGTGCTCACCTATGAGGGAGTTGAGCGAGGAGTAGGAGCTGACTCGCCTCATCTTGTCAATGGTCTCGAAGGACAGGATGTACTCCTCGTTCTCGGGGCTGCCCAGAGTGCTGCTGGCGCTGCTGCTCGTGCTCAGGTTCCCAGGGGAAAACGCAACAGAGCTTCCAGCTGCCAGGACAAAACAGCAGATGCTGGAACGAGGACTGCTGAGAGAACAATTCTCACCCAGACATAACAGCCCTTTTCTAAATCCTGACACACTCCGGGAAGGAAACTCCTTACCCAGGGGGCAAAGCCACAATTCCCCTTTTTAATACTGAATGATTAAACACAGAATAAGCAAAAGATTGAGTTAAAAATCCACTTACGCTTGGAAGCTGGAAGGCACATTTTTGGTCCTCAAACACTTAGAAAAATCAATACTAATGACCAGAAAATTGAAACTAATTATGAGGGGGCTCCTCATCCAAGCCCTTGGAGCTGGATAATTTGGGCTGAAGTGCCAGTTCCAGCCTGTGCTGCCCTGCACATGGTGTTTCCTAGATTGCACAAGGGGCACGAAAAACGGAAGAACTGTGAAGTGTTTCTTACACTCCTCATTGAGGCTGAGGTTCTGCAGGGACTTGTTGAGGTTCCTGGCAGTGGTGACAGCGCGGATGTTGCCGTAGGAGCTGACGGAGCGCAGCCGCGGCGTGCAGGGCCCGTCCCGCACCGGGGTCAGGCTCCCGCCCTCTGCGAGGCAAGAGTGAGCAGTTACGGCTGGAACCAAAGCCAGTCACAGCCCGTGGTTATTGCCAACAAACAGGGAACTGAAACACCACCAACACGGACAGAATTCAGTCGTTTTCTGCCAGGCTGAAAGGGAATGAGGCACGGCCGAGGATCCAGCACGGACCCCGTGTCTCTGCTGTCCAGGCTGGGAGTTTGGGATGTCCAACAAGGCCAGGTGAGCCCAGCCTTGCCAGTGCTTTAGGATAAGGAAAAGCACAACATAAACTGCATGCAGTGTTTGTTTCCTGCAGCAAATGGGGAGGAGCTCATTTGCCAACACGATTTAGTCATTCAGAGAACGAGGAGACTGAACCACTCTGTGCAGAGACAGCACACGGTCTCGTCTCCGAGCTTCTGTTCCAAAAGCCCTGCTACCGTTCAAGATTTCCACTGCAGCTTGAGTCTAAAGAGAAGGTGAGGTAAGTGACAACTTCACGGGGACATTTCATTCCTCACATAACGCCACAGACACAACAAAAGGGATGGGGCCACGGGCTCAGAGCACAGAGTTGTTCACTGCCTTGCCTGGCTCTCACAGCAGCACTGAGCAGGGCTGGTTCTGCTGGAGCTCTCAGGTCAACGTGACACGGAACGTTCAGGTGTTATTTGCGGGGGGGAAAAAGAAAATCAGCTCTGTGCTGCCTTGAGCAATATCTCATTGCATGGGGCAGGAGGTTCCTGGTGAGCTACAGCCATGGCTTAGGTGGAGACTCAGTGCAGGATGGATTTCTCCAGTTCAAGATCTCACAGGGCTGAACAGACACCAGTTCTTCCCACCTCGTCACTCACCACGTCCCAGTGGGGCTCTTTGGTAAATCCCCACCAGCAAGAAGCTCATTGTGTTGGGAAAACTCCTTAAATAATTCCCAAGTTCTTTCAGGCCCTGCATCTCCTGCCCACCCAACCCCAAAGCCCCACCTGGAGCAGCTGGAGAAGGCAGAGGGTAATTCTTCTCCTCTTCTATGAACTGCAAGGCCACGGTGCAGAAATTGCTCTCATACTGGACCACCAGGTGACTCAGGGCCACCACCAGCTCCTGGGGAAAGAGCACAAGAACCATCCCATGGTTACACAGTGGGAAACAAGGAACTGATGGCAAACACAGACCAATACCGTTGGTATTACCGGGTGGACATCCAGGGTGATAATTCTCTCTTAATTCACAGGGGAGAACTGCAGAAAGCCAGAGGACTCTGTCTCCCTCTGAATTCTCCACAAGCATTTCCTACCTAGACAGGCTCCCACTCGCTTCCGAGTAACCTCCTCTAGTGGGGGGTGTCCCTGCCCCCAGCCGGGGTTGGAACAGGAGGAGCTTTAAGGTGCCTTCCAGCCCAAACCATCCTGGGATTCTGTGGCTGGTTCTGCCTGACAGCATCAACTGACGCAGCGCCACAGACAGGCCCAGGAGCTGTGCCAGGGCTGGGGGCCCTCAGCCCCCATGGCCTGGCCAGGCCCTCCCAGCACTGCCCAGCTCCACATGGAGCTCAGCCCCTCCAGGAGGCACCTCCAGCCTGGCCCCTGGAGCTGCAGACAGGAGACAGAGCTGGCTCTGGCTGCTGCCTCTGCTCGGGGACTGATCTCCCAAGGAGAGATTTACGAACCTCACAGAGCATTCAGTGTGACACGCAGCTCGCTCTTGAATTAAACTGATTAAATGCTGGAACAAGACAACAGAAATGAATCTTGGCAATGCTGGTGACAACTGCCAGGGTGTTGATGCTCCAGTAAAGTAAACACAAGCATCAGGACACTTCAGAACAGCCCTCAAAACCCATCCAGAATGTCAAACACCATTCAATGTACTACTGACGTACGATGGTGCATCAAAAACTGCAACTCTCCCAGACCTGGAGAGCTGCTCCGGAGCAGGCTGTGATCCACCCTTGGGGCTCCAAAGGCAGGGAGAGCTTTCCACTGAACAGAGCTCTCACGTTCTCTCCACAGTCACACCCGCTGGTGTTGGATGGAGGCGGCAGCAGCAGGCCCAGAGCAGAGCCCCAGCCCCTCAGCCCTGCCCGTACCTTGCGGACCATGGGGCTGCCGTCGTTGATGAGCTGGGCCAGCATCATGGCCACGTTGTGGTCGATGGTGGTGGAGTGGTCCGTGCGCTCCGCTGAGTTGCCCACAAAGGTCCCCAGAGCAAAGACGGCGGCGCAGCGAACCTGGGGACACAAACAGCCCTGGGTGCTCCCTCTGCTGCCACGGGGATTTCGTTTGTCCCCGCAAACGGGAGCAATGGGAACCTGAACTGCCGTGTCAGGTGAACAGGGAACCCATGGGGAGCAAAAGCCCCAGCAGCCTCAGCAAACTGAGTTTTAAGTATTCACAGATGCAGGGTGTGTTTAATTTCCCAGAATACTCAGTGACCTTCCCATGGGTGACTCTTCCAGTTGGTGTTGCTTTGAATATTAATTAACAGGATTAAGGCACACGCAGAGCTCCTGTTGGGATGTGGGTCTTTCACAGGAGTGCTGACTACAGTCTTCAGGTAGGGGCTTACATGAAGGTAGAATATGATGGAAAAAAAGAGAAAAATCAGGGAAAACTTAGAACTGTGCCCCCAGCCACCTCTGCAGAAACACTGCTCAGAAAGTGGGGAGAATGGGGACAGGGACAGGGACAAGAGGAGGAGGATGCAGGACAGAGACTGGATGTGGAGGGGAGTCTCATCTTTAATCTCTGCACATTATCAGAGGTGTTTACCTCAGCTCCCTTCTCCCCCGTGGGTGAGCCGGGTCTGACGGGCTCTGTCAGTCACTGCCAGGCCCAGCACAATCCCTCTTCTCCTGGGAGTGCCACAAAGGCAGAACTCAGCCAATTAAAGGTGCATTTGCACACTGAGCAGGGCGAGAAGAGTTTTCATACTCGGACAAAAAGACTCGAGAGTCTTTCGCAACACACAGTGAGTTTTGGGATCACATTTTTAACAACTTCTGATATCTGAGGAAGGAAAAACCGTGGCATTTCCTAACTCCAGTGCCCCGATCCCAGGGGTCTGGGGCTCTGTGAACTCCCCCTGCACTTCTTTGGAAGCTCTTCTTGCAGGGCTTGTTTGATTTGCATCACCTTGAAGAAACAGCAGCAAGATCTTTCTCTGAACCAGACACAAACATTAGGCTCTAGAAGGCCCTGCTTTGCAGCAGCTCCTGTCCTTCTGCCAATTCAAGCCGTGGTACCAAAGCAGTTGGATTTGTACCTCTGGGATTGGGTCTGAGAGGAGGCTGTAGAGCTTCTCATGGGCGCTGTCTCTCACTCCACACCACCTGGCTGAGTCGAAGTTCTGCCAGATCCTGCCCAGACAAATGGCCACCCACTGCCTGAGGAGCGGGTGGGGATCGTTGAGCTGCTCCAGGCAGATCGCTATCAGGTTCCCCTGCAGGCAGGCTTCCTGCAACACAAACCACGCCTTTTGTTCGGCATGACAGCTTCCCACCTTCCCCACAGAAGAAGACTATTTCTGAAGAAGACAGGAAGCCAAGAGAAAATAATCTTTCAGTGGTTCCAGAGTGATTTTGTCACAAAATACCAGCATGAAGGGGAAGGCAGCCATGCAAGAGATGGTTAAACAGTTGAGCATTAAAATGTTCTTCGTAATGCATTGAAATTGTTTTTGTCTCTTTGGAAACATTCCTGGCACCTGTCAGAGCCCCAAGGTTTATGGCTCCTTCCACAGACCATTCCCAGCCATCAGGTTCCCACCGGACAGGACCAGGCACTCCTTCCTCCCCAGCCTGCCAGGGGCTGTGGAGGGACTCCCGTCCTTCTGCTGGGTACAGAACGTCCTTGTCACACCTCCAGGCCAATTCTTCTCTTAGTTCACACAGAAATAACGTAAAGCAACCTCTTGGTTCTGTTTCCCAGCTCAGGGTCAGGCTTTAATGCCAGCCAGGAGACTTTTACCAAAGGGAAGGCACGAGGCAGAGAGAGGTGGGAGAGAATGAAAGCAAAAGGCTGCTGGGACTCACCTGCCCAGTGTTGTAGTTGTTGACAATCACAGCCAGGATGAACGCTGTCATCGTCCTGTGCTCAGCCTGCAAACAACACAGACTGAGGAGAACAGGGCAGGGAACAGCTACGGCCCCCCCGAAACATGGATCTAGGAAATTCCAGCTTTCTTTCCCCTTTCTTGGCATCAGCCCTCGCACACCTGAGGCCCTTCCCCAGCCAGCCTGGCCCTGCTCTGGGGAGACTCAGAAACCCCTTATGAGAGCCCCGCTGCTGCAGAGGGAACTGCCAAAGCCATGGGGCAATTCCCTGCCCCTGCAGCCATCCTGGAGCCCCCAGCTCCCACCCTCACAGAGACTCTGTTCACAGAACTCCCAATGAGTTTGTAAATCCCTGGTTGGTTTGGCTGCCTGTGCCACACAGCACTGGTGCCACTGGAGGGGGAGGCAGCCCCACGTGGCACCAGAACAGCAGCACAGCAGCTAAAACAAGGGCAGCGCGTGCTAAAGGGTCTCAGTGAATGTGACTTGTCCTTACTGGCATGTAAGGATCTGCCAGGACCGAGAGGAAATACTTGTGTCCATTGTCCTTCACCAGATCAGCCTGGCACGACTGAAAAAGAGACCAAGAAAACCACAATGAGAACCACAACGCACACATTTGCTCCTCCAATGATACAGAAATGTTTCACTCCTTAACCACTCTTCTCCATTCTTGTTTTCATTTGAGCAGCAAAATGAAGCTCAAGCCCTTCCTGAGGGCTGCAACCAAACAGCCCCACGGGGACGGAGCAGGGAACCCCCACAGTGCCACATCTGCAGCTGCAAACGTGAGCTCCTGCTGCGGGGAAGGGTCAAAGGAGCCATCTCTGCGCCACGTGAAACCTGCCCAGCACATTTCCACCTCCTCCTACGCAGAGCCCAGACTGCAGAGCAGCTCCGGCCTGGCCCAGCCCTCGGGAGCATGAGGCAGGTCCTGGGCTGGGCTCAGTGGGGTTGCAGACACCAGCTCAGGCCCCAGGCTGACGTTTTGGGGTCACTCTGAGAGGATACACACTGAGAAAGTGAAAATGGAAGGGAGGAAACCCTGACTTGGCACTCAGCTCCCAGAGACAGGATCATGCATTTTTCATCAGGAGGAGAAGGTGAAGGAGGGAACTAATTGCTGAAAGGGGAGGGGATGGCAAGGCAGAGATGCAAGAGAATATTTTAGTGCTGAAGAGAGTGAAGCTGCTGGGTTTGGCAGAGCCGGGAGCAGCGGGCCTGGATTGCTGCCAGGCTGCAGCTCCGAGAGGCTTCCCCGACTCCTGGGCACTCCAGGCTCCTCTCCCCCTTTGCTCTCCCGGTGTCAACACTTGCTGTTCCTCACACAAACCCATCCCTTGGCTTCCGTGCAGCCACAAGGGCGCCAGCAGAGGGGAGGCTGCCCAGCTCCACACTCCTTGTGCTGCCTCTGCTGCCCAAACTCCTGGGGCTCCAGGCAGGGAGGCGACGGCCACAGAGCCAGAACTCAACCCCTCCCTCCTGAGATCCTGGGAACAAGAGGGGAATCCTGCACCACGGACACCTTCCCCTCCTCATGGAGTGCGCAGCTCCACTGTGAATAACAGCACAAGGTGAGCAAAGCAGGCTGCAGGCTTGGTGTGCAAGCTCAGAACTTACAGAAAATATTCCATTTGCAAGGAGCAGCTGCCTGTCCCCTCCCATGGCACTTCCCTGTGGAAGCTGCCCCCTTCTCCTGCCCACTCCCACCACGTGCTGGTGGAATGAGTGAGTGCAACAGCACAAAGAAACCCAAACACACCATTTAAGAGCATTTTTTCTGTGTTTTGCTGTAAAGCACAGCCTGCAAACAAGTGAGGCAATGCCAGAGCATGGGAGGGAATGTGAGGGGGGTGAGAGCCCTCTCGGAGTGGAGGAGGGCACGACGCCACGCGGGAACCACACCTGAGCCCCGACACACCTGGGGCTGAGGCGCCAGCCTTGGGTGCACCAGAAATGAGCTTTTCCAGAACAGCTCCACGATGAATAGTTTTCATTTTCTTTGCTTTCCCAAATCCTCTTAGGATGTTAATGAAAATATTGTTATAAAACTAAACCTGACAGTGCTGGATCAGCAGCAGGAAAACCTTCATGAATTCAGCGCTATTCTCCCTACTGAAATGGAGGAGATGTACAAA
Organism: Dasyornis broadbenti; assembly: GCA_013397935.1. NCBI lineage: Eukaryota > Metazoa > Chordata > Aves > Passeriformes > Dasyornithidae > Dasyornis > Dasyornis broadbenti. The sequence continues at coordinate 211,364 of VZRN01001088.1, read as the reverse complement.
AATAACCCCTAAAGAGGAAGAGCAGTTCAGACACTCCACTCGGACTTGCAATTGTGCCTGAATTAATGTGTGCACCTCTCCTAATAATTTTATAGTGCTCAACTAATTGCACCCACAAACCACTGAGTCACAGATACGGCTCCACAAATTTATCTGCAATTACTTACCAGCTTAATTATTGATTTGAAACCCCACCAAGCAGAGCTGTGGCTGAGGCAGCACTGCTGAAACCCACAGGCCAGGCAGGGGCAGGAATACTCACACTGTCCACTGCCAGGATCTTGGCCCAGATGAACACAAGGAGAGGTCTCAGCTCACGGGCTGAACTCTGGAGGAGCTTCAGCACATAGGGGAAAATGCCAACAGAGAGGGCCTGGGAGGCAGAGAGAAAATCCCTGTGAGGAAAACTCCGTGAGCAAAATCCTGTGAACAAACCCCCCACGGGCAGCTCAGCCCCCCAGGGCACGGTCCAGGATGCAGCATCTTTACAGACACAGCTGGGAAATCTGGTAGGAAACTATTTCACACATTTCTGCTACAGAGGGGATCCCTGTGTGTTTGTCTGTTGCTCATTTCCATCTTGGAGGTCACCAGGTGTTTTCAGGCTCATTTGGTCCATGGAGACTCTGAGTTAATCCAGCCCAGCTTTCTTTCCTCACAGCCTGGGCTGCTTGATGCTCCACATCCTCACTTCCCTCAGCTCTCCCAGCTAAACACGTCACAAAGTTCAGGAATTCCAGCCTTCCCACTGGAAATTAACAGGCCTCTCCAGGAGGGAGGCAAAGCAAACCACAGAAAGTCCCATCACTGAGCTGCTCCCGGGCCAGCCGGTGCTTCATCTTCATCACTTTTATCAACAAACAGCTCCATTTACAGGAGTGCTTTAAACTGCTGCTCTGTTTAATGCTTGTTTATGCTCCACACTGTGCTGCCACTTTGCAAACTGCAGAATGCAGCTGCTGCCTGCTCAGAAGGGCTTGTAAAATCCAGACACCAAACAGATAAAGGAGGAGAAGAAAATAATGCAGCCAGTAAGCTGAAAGAGCACATAATAAATGTATGCGCTTTTTCTGGCTATTTATTTTATATGACAAACCCTCTTACGTGCCCCAGATATTTCCTCCCGGTTTGTCCCTTACACTATTTCCCTCTGAACTATTCCCAGGGAACTCCTCTTTGCTGTGACGGGAACGAATCTGATCAACACGAAGCTCTGTTCTTGCAGGGACACTCGCTCCCTTTCCCACACACGAGCACACAACCCCGCTCATCTGTCAGATCTGTGGATTATCCTCCCCAGCTCCCCTCCCTAAATCACCAGCTGTACTCGCCACCCCTGCTGAGACAAACGCGAGCGTCCGGGCCCACGTGCAGCTCCCACGCACCAAACTGACAGCCCAGGGCCCCAGGTCCAGGAACCTCCCCAGCAGATCCAGAGCTCGCAGCCGGTGCACCTGGCTCAGCAGCACCTGCAGGGCAGAGGGACGAGCGTTACTGTGCAGGGAAGGCACATCCCTGCGCCCGCAGAGCGGCACGGGCTGACACAGCGCGGCTGGGAGGGCTCTGCCAGCGAGGGCTCGCACCCCGGCACTGCTGCTCTGCGGAGCTGCTCCGGACGCGAGGGAAGCAATCCCTAGGGATTCCAGCTGCCTTTCCCAGCCAAGCTCGTGATGGCTCCTGCAGCAGGACCCAAAGGGCAGAGGCAGCCCAGCCTCCCACTGCGCCCAACAGCTCAGGAGCAGAAGAAGAGGCTTTGCTTTCCTTGGCAAATCAATATCAGAGACTTAGGAGGGAGCAAAAGGTCATGTTGGTCGTTAATAAAAATCTCATTAAAATGGAGTCTGACAACGCTAATGAGGTGGTGCCTTACTGGCTTATACCTACCCTGGTGTGAAATATTAACAGATAGACTTGCAGTTCTTAATCTCCTTAACAGATGTAAGATATTGGAATGCAACATTTAATCCTCAGTTTAAACTGAGGGACATCCTTCAGCAAGGATCTCAGGGAAAGAGACTCCTTGATTTACCTCCCCAGTTCCATCCCCTTCTCAGTGTTTTTGCATGCTGCATGCTGAGATTAGATTATTTTTCATGTTTAATACTGAAGAATAACTAAATTACTTGGCTCATGTCTCACGCTCTGGGTCACTGGTGGTGGATACTGAGGTGGTGCAGGAAAAGTCCAGAAGAAAGCAGGTGGATGTGATAACTGATGGTTTCACTCTGGGTATCAGAGCTCAGAGCTCAGGACAGGTCACAAGAGAAAGGATTTTGGTCATCCTGCCCTAGTTGGCACCAGCCTGTTCCACAAACCAGCCCAGGAATAACAGGAGCAGCTGTCTGGGATTAGAGCAAGAGCAGAGAGCAGGGCAGGTGGGAGCTGGGGCAGGGCTGAGGCAGCAGCAGGACCCGGCAGGGGCAGGAGGCACTGATGTGACACTGCTGGGACCCTCTGACCTGCAGAGGAACCAAGGAACTCCACGTCCTGTCATAGCTGGGGCAAGAAATGGTCTGATTGCAAAGGCTGTGTGGGTGAGGATACAAACCCCAGCTCCACACTGCTGCCACCCCACAGGACGTTCCACCAGAGCAATCTGTGTCTGACTGGAAAAGCTCTGTTTTGTCACTGTCCAACCCAAACAAAGCCCTCGGTCTCGCAGGATTTCCCATTTCCACTTCAGCCCAAGCTGACACAGATTCCAGAGCCTTGGCCGGGGATGGGGACTCGGTGCACAATTCACGAGCTTTTGGTGGAACAATGGAAGAGCCCGGGTGCCACCCCCCACACACAGCCCTGCGCCACTGGCACTTACCCTTGGTGATTCCCAGGCAGAAAATGGGGAGTGAATGACACCCACACAGCAAGTTAGGGATTAACCAGGACACGGGGGGTGGGGATCATTCACACCCAACAGTCCAGCTTTTAGCAGGCAGCTCCTCACAAGGGCAGGATGGAAGTCAGGGAGTGCAGCGTGATCTCCACAAGCCCTCCGTGCACAGGGGATCCCACAGAGGGGGAATCTCCACGGGGATTGAGGCCCGGCCAGGCTGTGTGTGCTGCCTGCTCTCCCTGGGCTCTGAGCACTCCCACGGGGACAAAGCAAAAAAACCCAAAAAGGGTCTGGAACTCCCTCCTTTCCTGCCCTCGATCAGCTGGGCTTGGATTCGAAGTATCTTCAGATCTGTTACCAACCAATCTCACTCCACTGTACAATTAATATGCCATAATTATAACCACAATTACGCTGTCCCAGCTCGGTTTTGCTCCAGGCAGGAACACAGGTTCCTTTGCCAGGTGACCTCCCAGTTCCACTGCAGTCCTGCTCCTGCAGAGCCTGCTGGTGCCAAACAATCCATTGGAAAGTAGCAAAGTTGGGGCTGGAGCAAAATCCTGCCTGCTTCCATTGCAGTGACAGAGACAAACCACACATCTGTTTATCCACCTCATCTCTCAAGGCTTGGGAGACTCAGGAAATTAAAATCTGGTCTTGCAGAGATGGATGGGGCTGTCAGTCACAGACCCAGCTGACAGGGAAGGGGAGTCTCCTCACGGATCCCTGCACAAGGGACTGGCACCACATTCCTTTGAAAGGAAAGCTTTAAATTGTGCTGCTGCTAGAGCAGAGCCCACGGGCAGCTGGGCCAGGGTTTGTATTTCTGTCAGCACAAACTCCAGGGGAGGGGAGGCCAGAGCAGGTGACAGATGACAGCTGCAATCCTGGCCCTGCCATAAAACATCACCTGAAACTCTGCCTTCTGCTTCTGCTGGATTTACCTCTCCTTTGAACACGTGAACTTGGTCTTGTCTGAGCACTGCCTACAGGAGCCCCCACTCCTCCAGGCGCGCTCTGCAGACCCTTGGTTCTGCGTTCCTGCAGCAAAACTTCCGCCCCACATTAAAGGCAGCACTTCCCAGGCTGTACCAGAGGGATGAAAGAGCCATTTCCAAACTATTTACGCTGCAGTGACTTCCACTTTCTGCAAACAGGGAAGATGAAAGTCTCTGCCTGACAGAGCTGGGATACAGAGGAGATGCCAGAGGAGAGACAGGGAAGAGGTGCTGCTCTGAGAGGGGGGTGACTCCTGAGGCAGCAGAGCTGGACATGGACTGGAACAGGAGCTTGGCTCAGCCAGAGCCACGGGAAGGGGCAGGAAAAGCACTTTGGCTTCATCCACAGGATCTGGTGAACACACAACCAGCTCTAGCCCATCCTGGAGAAGCCCAGGGAATGTATGCTCCCAAAGCCATGGGGTTGGCAGCTCCATGCTGAGCGGGCAGGAGGGGCAGGGGCACGAGGCAGGGACAGGGAGGGGGAGGGAGCCCAGCCCCAGCCCCAGCACTGACCTGCAGCACGATGGGCAGCTGCTCCGGGGGGTTGCGGTTCTCCACGCCCATGGTCAGCCACACCTGGAACGCCGTGAGCTGCTCGGCGAAGAAGGGGCTGTGCTGTGGGAGCAAAGTGGGAATGCAGGCATGGCTTAAACAGCAAGGAGTGCAGCCAAGAGTGTGGGTACCTGTGGGCTTCACTGTTTCCTGAAGCTGTGATTTGGAATCGGTGCATTTGTTTGGGGGTTTCTAAATGCGTAAAAACTTCCCGAAGACTGAGCAGGCACCAGTCCCATCAAACATAGGTGTTTGGGAAAAGGGAGAAGGAAAGAGGAGAGGAACGGGAGAAATGACCCCAGAAGGTGTCAGGGAAAGGTGGCTGCTCCCTCCCCAGGAGCAGCAGATGGAGCAGCAGTGGATTTATTTATCTGCTCTGCAGAGGCCGTTCCGCTCCCGCTGCAGCACTCGGAGCTGCCTCTGCCCAGTCCGCGGAGACACAACCCAAGAGCAATGAAAACAAATTCCTCGTGTCATCCATCACTCTGAGGATGTGGCACCAGCTCAGGTGAGAATGCACCGACCAAGGCACGCAGCAGCTTCCAGGTAGGAAACAGAAATCAACGAGGAGGGAGGGAGGGAAGAGATGGAGGAGGGAGAGAAGAGCAACCCAAACCCATCCCCACGCGAGCACTGTGAGCCCCCAGGCCCTTCTCCACCAGGTTATTGTATTTTCCAGGTGTGAGCAGCCAAAACCACCCTGGGAATGCGCAGGAGTGGTTTGTGAGGAGCTGCCGGCACTCACCAGCCCCGGCAGGCTGCACCCCCAGCCCCAGCAGCTCCTGTGCCTCACCTGGGCGCTCCCCAGCCCCTGCAGGGAGGGGGGAGCAGCTGGCAGCGGCCACAGCGAGCACAGGGCCCGTCCCCTTCCCTCCTCCTGCTCCCCTTCCCTGCTCCCAGCACCAGCCAACCTCCAACCAGCTTGGAATCTCGCTGCACGCCGGCTCCCAGCCCCAGCTGCTCACTGGTGGCTCAACCTGCCTCAATTCCAGCCAAAATTCACAGCAAACCACATTTGTCAGGCTTGAAAACCAGCTTGTAAATTGTTCCCAGCCTACCCTGAATCGATCTCCAGCTGAGAATGACCACTCTTCTTCGCTGACCTCCTGTCTGATCCCCAGCAACTCTCTGCCTCTTCCCACCCCAAAACACTCAGAAATCTCCTGAATTTCAGCTCACTTGACAGAGAATGCCCAGCTGAGGGTTAACACTAATAAAAAACCCTCCAATGACATTGTTGGAGACTGAAAATAAAAATGAACGTAAGCCAGGAGACGAAAAACCGTATTTTTTACATTCTAAACCAGAGCACAGAGTGAGGAAGGCAAGGGGTGGGAGGATAAAGGCCTCAGGGCATCCTGATCAACCCCCAGCCTGGCAGGAGCCCACAGTTCTCCTCCTGCACTCGGGGCTTTGGGGACAGCCTGCCATTACAGCCAGAAAACCTTTGGAAGTTTGGCAACATAAATAAACTGTAAGAATGTTCCTGAAAATTAGAGACACGTCAGGGCGAACAGGTACCTGAGGTTGCACAGTAATTATCATTTAAATGTTTCACTTCATGGAAGAGTAAATGAATATAATGCAAAATCTATTCTGAATAAAGGAATTTAAGCTAAATAGAGTATTAATAAAATTTTACTTTTCTGCTCTCTGAGATTAAATAAAGCAGAAAAAAGCCCCAGCGACTCCTGCTAATGACACTGAGCTGAGGAGAACTCTGCCCATACCCTCAAACTCTATTTTATATTTGAAAAGAACTTTACTAAGAGATAATTTTCACATCCAAGCCTTTAATTTCAAAAACTGTGCTGCACGTTGGGACTTTGTGGGTACCAACACTGCTGGTCGAGTTTGAGCGCTCTGGAATGTTCGGAGTCAGGGCTCAGGCACCACTTCCACTGGCAGGAGTTTCCTGCTCACCCCCACATGTGGGCTGGATCATGCAGCAGGGAAGAGCTTGAACTTGATTTTTGTCTGTTCCTCCAAGGGAGACTCCCAGAGCGGTTTGGGCTGAAGGGACCTTAAAGCCCACCCAGTGCCACCCCTGCCCCGGGCAGGGACACCTCCCACCGTGCCAGGCTGCTCCAAGCCCCGGCTTCCAGGGATGGGGCAGCCACAGCTTCTCCAGGCACCCTGTGCCAGACATTTACGATTTTTCAAAACCATAAACCCTTAAACTGCACCAGCAGAAGTGAAGAGCTGAACTGAGGTGTCAGAGAACGCATGAAACCGGACATCCCCAACGTCTCAGGACATTCCCCAACTTACCCTGAAGGCAGTTCCTTCCTCGATAATTGTGGGTAACTGGGAAAGGCAAATGTCAACAGCCAGGTCCCAGGCTTGCCTGGAGGGAAGGGGAGAGAGGGAAGAGAAGGCATCACAAGTTATTGTAAGGAATAGCGAGGGAAATGGAAATTCCGACCACAGAAGGATGTGGGCAGTGCTGTCTGACTGGCTTAGAAGCGCTCGATATTCCCTGGGAGGAATTTCAGGGAGGAACGGGCGAAACACCTAAAGAAATTCTCTGCAGCACTGGAGAATGTCAGCCCCCAGGGCCTTTCAGGTGAGTTTTACTACGCAGAAGGAAAATGGTTTAGAGATCAGAGCCAACTGCTCTGATTCTGGCTGCCCACAAAAGGATGCCGTGGGTCGCTCACCGCAGCAGCAGCACACAGAGAAGACGCTGAGCTCTTCACAGCAATTTTAGGCAAGCAGCACTAATACTGCTACAAAAATGCCCAAAGCAGCCCCGTGAGGTCAGATCTCAAAGGGTTTAAGTGTTATCAGAAAGAACAAACAAAAAAATATAAAAAGAGATTTGAGTAGATTAAAACGAAATCTCTCTTTTACGCTTCTAAAAGCAGGCTGTTAGAGAGCAATGGAGCCACACAGCCAACGCTCCCCAAAGCACTCAAACCTCTGCCAACCTTCTCAACTCAGACCTGCTCAGCCTTCCAAACCACAACCCACCAACACGAAACCTCAGCGCTCCTGCTCCGCACAACCAAGGGCTGTTGCTCAGTGACAGCTGTGGAAGAGACTCTGCTCAAGTCAAATACTTCAGATGTTTCTGCAGCCATTCCAAACCAGCCCTGAGATGATTCTGCAGCCCTTCCGAACCACCCAGCACGCTGCTCCTGCTCTGTCTGTGGAAAACACAAATCCTCGGACACCAACAAACAGCTTTGCCCAAAGTAAAACTTCCGTATTTCCAACCAGGGGAACAGCTGCTCCCTGCTCAGAGCCTCAGGGCTGCACACAGGTCACACGCAGCTCACATGCAAGTTACATGCAGCTCACATGCAGGTTACATGCAGGTGACATGCAAGTCACACGCAGGTCACACGCATGTTACACGCAAGTCACATGCATGTTACATGCAGGTCACATGCATGTTACATGCAGGTCACATGCATGTTACATGCAGGTCACACGCATGTTACACACAGGTCACATGCATGTTACATGCAGATCACATGCATGTTACACGCAGGTCACACGCATGTTACACGCATGTCACA
>VZRN01001088.1:155734-203374 GCA_013397935.1 Dasyornis broadbenti | reverse complement strand
GTTACACGCAGGTCACACACATGTTACACGCAGGTCACACGCATGTTACACGCAGGTCACACACATGTTACACGCAGATCACACGCAGGTTACACGCAAGTCACACGCAGGTCACACGCAAGTCACATGCAGGTCACACGCATGTCACACACAGGTCACACGCAGGTTACACGCAAGTCACACACAGGTTACACACATGTTACATGCAGATCACACGCAGGTTACACACAAGTCACACACAGGTTACACGCAAGTCACACGCAGGTCACACGCAAGTCACACGCATGTCACACACAGGTCACACGCAGGTCACACGCAGGTCACACGCAGGTCACACACTGCTACCTCACTGTGCTGCCTGAACAGACAATGGCATTCAACAGGGGTTACCATAATGACAAGATTCCAACCAAAGCACAAATGAATGGGAAAGGACTGAACCCCGGAGGGCGGGGAGAGGAAGAGAAGGGGAAGCACAGTCACAGCGCTGGTGACAGCCATGGCTGGGAGAGGAGCAGCAGTGATTGACAGCTTTAATATCCCAGAGGGAATGGGAAAGGTGGGCACACGGTGGATGTGCTGCCTGGACTCCTATCCCACCAACAAGAGATAAATTTGGGAGCAGCAGGGACCCAGGACGGCTGGTGCTGCATCCCACAAGTGATTTATGAAAGCCAAGCCAGAGGTCATGCACCCCTCAGCAGAGACTGCTGCCTGCAAAGGGCTCTGCAAGATTTGTTTCTGCTGCATTTGGGACAAAAAGGGCTCATTCTTCCCTCCCTCCTCACTCCTCAGTAACTCCAGGCCCTCCAGCCTGGCAGGGTGACGCGGCCACGGCAACACCCAGTGCTTCCCCTCCACTCAGTTATGCTTTGAGAGAAGGTGTTAAAGAGAGGGGGTTTTAATACCACCTTGAACTAATTGCTCTGACGACACAAAGTCAAAATCTCTCCGTAGCAGGAAGATTGACTGAGTCAAAAAAAACCGTGATTTTGCATATCCCCAAGAGGTAAAGCCAAGGCAGCACCACGGCAGGAGTGGCCTGTGCAGGGAACTGACCCAGCAGCCCCGCAAGGGACCCACGGTGGGAGAGCCAAGCCCTCCTGCCTGGGAGAGCGGGACTGAGGGGGAACAGTACAAGGACCAGGCACTGCTCCATCAGTGCCCAGCGCAAATCAAACAGGGAAAGCGCTCCCTGGATCCCAGCACGAACACTCCTCCCCCGTGACACACACTCACGGATCTCCCTTTGCATTTTATTTTCAATTTTTCTTGGCCCTTCAGTCCTAAGCCCCATTTCTCAAGCCCCCAGACGTGTCTCGAGGTGGATCTCTGTCCATCTCTCGACCCATTCCCCACTCAGTCCAACACCCTTTCACTACACTAGGATTGTTTAAATGTTTAACAATTTAACGTGAACTCATCAGCTGCCTCTTTGTTCCCAGAGGTGCTGCTCAGTTTGGACTTCAAGCAAAGAACAGAAGGCAGAGTCCCAGCCCTGCTCAGGGACTGGTTGATTGCCCAAACCCACAAACTGCCAGGCAATGGAAACCCCCAGAAGCGCTCAGAGAGCAGAAGCTCAGCCCAGCCAGAGCGGCGTCTGTCTGCACCCACGGGTACCCATTAGCTGGCAGCTTGTGGAGGCTGATTTTCTTACACTCAAGTTTTCGGGGCTGACTCAATGTCTAACGCTTTTAACTCTCATGTCCCTTTTCTTTACAATTAATTCTTGATGCCTTTTAACCTTCCCTGTTGCTCTGGGAATGGCGTGTGTTACCTGGCACCACACCCAGACCAGGAACAGGGGTGTTCCTGCCTGGAGGAGCGGCTGAAGGGAGGCTGAGGCCACGTGCAGTCCTGGGGCTCGGGGCAGCTCCTCCTTCTGAACCCTGTTTCTGGAGCCATTCAATATTTCTGAGCTCATCGAGTCCGCTGGACAAGGCTTCCCACATTTCTTCTGCCAGCCCAGTGCCAGCCAAGCCCTGTGTGCTTCCAGCCCCGGCTCACCTGTGTCGCAGTGACCCTGTGCCCTCCCTAAGCTGCTTTAGGCCACAGCTGGGAAGCTGCTCAGACCAGCTATTTTTAAAAAACAGTTATTGCTACGAATATTTGGCACGAGTCTGAAATCCTTTTCTTCTCCCAGCACATCCCCCTGCTCCGGCCCAACGCAGAGCACAGGCTTTGCTATTTCCATCCTCCATCAAAGTCTCAGTAGTCCGATAATGGGACTTGGAGATGTTAAGACTAACACAGACACAAAAAGCGATCTGGTTACAGCGTAATCGGAGCTAATCTAATCCTTCAAACGTCAAACAGCTCCGAATACCCCTTCAAACCATCGCTTTCTCCTTGCAGAGCCACCGAGGGTTTCGGTGCAGCTCCACGAGCCTCATTTCCCCAAGGGATGGCTGAGCAGCCCTGGTCCATCCTGCACCGTCCTGTGCTGCTCCTCTGTAATTGGGCTGCTGTGTCATGGTTTTGTTTTCAGCCAGGACCTCCAGCTCGCTGTTTGCAGTGCATTGTGACTCCTTTCAACCCCAATTTCATGGCCTGCAACCACAGCACGGTGTTTCTAGGAGGGATGGGCTGTAGCTCTTCCAAAGCATAATTAAGGCACTTGGGGTTTAATATATGACCTGCGTTAGGAAATATTTCCAAACACATTATTAGGTCTTTTCAAAGGCCATGAATAAAAGCAGCTGGCAACAGCAGTAATGCATAAACCCTAATCCATCACAGCAGAGATCAAGGTGCTGACAGAGCTCTGTTCCCATGCACAATGGGCAGAACGAACAGCACAGCCAGCCAATCAATGGATATTAATATTAATGTTAATATTAATCCTGTATTGGAGCAGTGCCTGCAGCAGCCAAGACCCCGAAGTGAGAGGCACCACACAAACACAGCCAGCCCGTGCCCCAGGGGACAGGGCTGAGCAGGGAAAACTCAGAAAGCCAATAAAAGCAGGAAAAACAGAAGTAACATGTCAGATTCTGCCAAAGAGAGCATGGCCACAGGGATCAGAGCTCTCCTGACTCCAAAACACAATGCCCTTCTCGGTGAAGGGAAGAGACTGAAAGCTTGTGGGTCAAATATTCCCTCAAAAAATAAAAGTTTTCACTTTTCCTCAAGTTCCAGCTAAAAGGATACTGTGATCCCCCAAATGAACTGACCAGAACATCAACATGGAAGGTTAACATTTTAGAAAAGCTGTTTTCAGGAGGGCTGAAGCCAAAGGCAGAGCAGCTCCTCCCTGCAGCAGCCTCAGCACTTGTGTCACACCCGTGCCAGACCCCCAGCTCAGGAGCCACCCCAGCGTGAGCGGGGGAAAGCTCCGACGGGCAGAGATGTGGGTAAGGGAAGGACACAGAGAGCAGAGGTTGGTTTAGCGCCCCAGAAGGGGCAGTGGAAATCATCCGCGAGGTAAAAACTGATGCTCAAACGTGAGGGACTTTTTGCAGTGCCGCTCCCACCACATGCAGATGGTGTCATGGCAGCCAGACCTGCTCCCCAAAAAATCTGGGAAAAGTCTGGATAAAACACTCATCAGAAAGCCCTGCTGGATCAGCCCCCAGCCAGCACTGCAGACCTTGGTTCCACGGGATCCCCACAAGCCCCTGGCTGGAGTTGCACCCTTCCCAGCACTCTGTGGCCAACTCCCCTGCCCTCATCTCATCCAAACTGGAAAATGGGTCTGCAGCTTTCAGATCAGGGATCCATTAGAAAATTCCCGAGTGAAAGGTGGCAGACAAGAGATTATTTTTAGAAAATACTTAAGCGAGCCCTAAATTAGTTTCTAAATCTGTCCTTACTAAAAGTTCCCAATAACACCCTGAGCCACCTCGGACAAAAGTGGAATTTTCCCCTTTGCTGGATTTGCTGCAAACTGCACGTTTTTTGGAGGGCACTGACTAAAGTGTGTCAATTCCCTGCTCCCTTGCTCTCTACTTCACCAGTGTTTGGGATTCACAAGGAGAAGAGTCCTTTGTGCGACTGTTCTTAAGGAATTCCTTCTGGTAAATCCTAAAGAGCAGCACCAACGCGCCGTGCTCTGAGGGGCTTCACAAAGGCATCTCCAGCACCACCCTGCAGCTTCCCAAAGGAATTGCCAGCACCATTCTGCTCCAGGAGAACAAAATGAGCAAATGAAATGTGTTTCCAGACCCCACCACGCTGCCACGCAAGCCTGAGAGAGATAAACAATGGGATCCAGGAGTTCCCAGTTTCATTCCTGGGGCTCAACCGTTGGCAACACCAACTCCAAGTCAAGTCATATTCCCACGGGGAGCCAGAAACACAGGCTTTTAATAGGCTGGCAATAAGAATGAATTATATTCCTATCAGGAACAGAAAATATAGATTTTTAATATGCTGGCAAAAAGCAAGCTATAAATAACTCCAGAAATTTAGTGGTTTAATTTTGAAATTCCTGCAACACCGTGTCCTACCCTCCTGCACTTGGAAGCTGCAGCTGATGGCTGGAGCTCTGCCACATCCAGCAGCAGCTCAGAGTCACCACAGGCACTCGGGTGGCTTTTCCTGTGTCCCAGCCCCAGTTTTCCTCAGAAGCTGCTGATCCAAAGCACTCAGGGACATTGTTTGCCACGTCCCAGCACTTGGAATGTTCAGCTGCCCAACTGCTGACAACTCCAGCCAAAGGCTCCCCGATTCCCTCCAGGATTTTCAATAATTCAAGCAGCTTTGTGGTACCAGCAGATGCCTCCTCAATGTCTGCCTGCAGCTGCAAAGGCTCCCGGGGCTCCCTGCTGCCAGCTTCCCTGCATCCCCCACAGGAGCCATGCCGCAGGATCATGGAATGCTTTGGCTTGGAAGGGACCCCAAAGCCCATAGCCCTGGGCAGGGACACCTCCCACTGTCCCAGGCTGCTCCGAGGACCTGAGCTCCTCAGTGCTGCTGTCAGTGCCACACTTGTTCATCACCATCCCTCCATCCCTGCTCTACATTCACCCTCCTCCACATTTTTGTGGAGGAAACCTATGAAAAGGCTTCTGGAAATGCAGGCAGGTTGAACCCCCTGAGCTGCCTTCACCTGTCACTGCCTCAGCCTCTAGCAGGGCTCTGCTCTGTCCCCCAGGAGCTCCCTCAGTGTCACTGCACCGCTCTGTGCTCGGCCCACTTTGGTGCTGCTCTATTAATCGCACTGAGTAAGAAAATAAAAGCCAGCATTTTTGTTATTACTGTTGTTATTATTATTTTTACTATAATTGTTCATGGGACATTGCTTTGATAGTCAGAACTACATTTAAGAGCTTTTTGATAACTGTGCCACCTCCATTTCCATTAATCATCTTAAAAGCAGCAGTAAAAGCAGAGGAACTCTGCAGCAGGAATTTCTTCAACTTCAGCAATGCAAGTTAAGGATCGTTCCCTCAGGCCCTTGGCTCTTCCCACCCTGCACAATCCCAGGGGAGAAGCTTCCCTCTGGGAAAATGAAGGCAGCAGGTGACCCATTTCTTTGGTATTTGGAGAGAAAGATGACAGGGCTGGATGGAAGCTCCTGCACCACAGAATCCCAGGATAACTATGAATGCCCAGAGCAGAAGCAGCTTTGGAGACGAGTATTAGGCTGCCACAGGCTGTTCCATTCCCGATCCACTGACTGAACCAGGGAAGCACGGCAGAGATTGAAGCGGAATCGTGGAATCCTGGAGTGCTTTGGGTTGGAGGGGACCTTTAAGTGCCACCCCCACCATGGGCACGGACACCTCCCACTGCCCCAGGCTGCTCCCAGCCCTGTCCAGCCTGGCCTTGGGCACTGCCAGGGATCCAGGGGCAGCCACAGCTGCTCTGGGCACCCTGGGCCAGGGCCTCCCCACCCTCCCAGGGAGGAATTCCTTCCCCAGATCCCGCGTTGCCGAGCGGTGCCCGGCACTCACCACATGGCGTGCATGTAGGTGGGGGGCAGCCGGGGGCTGCTCACGGGGGTGCAGTTGTAGGACCTCATGATCCTCTCTGCCAGGAGGAAGTTCCGGAACAAACTGGCCACGAGCAGGTCCTGCCGGAAGAGCTTCTGGAAAAGATCTGCCAAGAGATTGCAGGAGTCACTGCACGCGCATTTCAGCACCTCAGGTAATATGCAGAAAGGGCTTAAGACACAAAACCATGTCAACATTTCATTGCAGTAACAAGGAATCTCCAGCAGTTTTGCAGGGACACGATACGAGAACAACGAGAGGGCGATTCTGCCTTCAGAGCTCCTTCAAAGCACCACAGCTACTCCCTTCTACATTAAAACAGTTAAACCCTTTCCACCTCAGGTTCTCTTCTGCCTTTTCTGGATCAAATCCCCCTTTTGGTGTTTCATTTCAGCTCAGCCTGACTAAGTTTCTGGAAAATTACTGAGGGAGAACAGGACCTCTGTGTACCGTTTAATCAAGAACTATCCATCTGTTAACTGGCAGTTTGATGTTATGGCTTATGAGAAGCCAAAATGAATCCTAAAAGATAGCAAATGCGCTCTCTTCTACAGGGCAGAGAAGAATTGATGCTGTGTGAGCATTAGGAAGAGCAGGGCTGGAGAACTGTTGACAAATTTGGCTGCCTGTGCTCCAGAAGTACCAATTCAGAGCAGAACAGGGGTAGAGAAATGAGGGATGAAGTTACTCATGGGAAGCAAAACTGCCTTAGCAGCAATGAGGAAAAAAACCCCTTTATTTATGCTACTAACCGAGGCTGGAAGAAAACAGATTGCTCTGTACAAATACAGTAAGAAAGAGAATTATTCAAGCTACAACAATTGTGTTAGCACACAAAAACCCTTTCTGGGTTCTAACGATCAGGTCTCTGCAACGCTCTGGTACAAAGAACAAATTAAAAACAAACTAGCTTTCAGATCCATCCTGCTCTGTTCTGCCAGGTTCAGGGTTTCATTTTCTCCTTATTTCAGCGTCTCGTTGATCTGACTCCTCATCGCCCCTCACCTCTGGGCAGGACGTTCCAGGCGATGGTGTCTGTGATGGCCGTGAAGATCCAGTTCAGCTCTCCCAGGGGAGTTCTCCTGTCGTTCAGCCTCCCAGGAATCCTGCAAACGGGGGAAATAAAACCCTTAACAAAACCCCTGTTATTATGGGATACACACATGCACGCCTCTGAGGCTTTGCAGTGAGATCTGGAGAGGAAGGGACCCTTTGCCGGAACGTTTTCTTGTCACGTGGAGATTCAGCAAGTGGTAAACACAGAACAAGAGCCAACACACGCCACAGAAACACCAGCTCAGCTGGGACAGCCCCACGCATTCAGGGGTGATTAAGGACAGGGAACTGGGCTTGGATCCACATTACAAGGAGCAGGGGCAGACGAGATTGGGCCTTGTATGCTGAGACTGGAACTAGAATGTTTTGCCAAGAATTTCCATTTTGGCACTCATTTAAACAGTGAAAAACCAGGACATACAGAATATAAAGGATGCAGAAAAAGCTTTGAAAAATGACTCAGTGTAACAGAACAAGAGATTTAAGGTCATTCTATCCACCCTATCACGAAACAATGTTGGGATAAATACCTACAAGAGAGAAATCTTGGTGCCAACAAACACTTCTCACAAGTGGAGGAAGGAAGGAAGGAAGGAAGAAGAGCACTTGACCACTAAAAGAAAGAGAAGTGATTCAACCCTCATCTCTGCAAGGGTTGAGGCACAGGCAGCTCAGAGGAGCGGGAGCTGTGTGACTCCTCTGAGGAGCAGCCTGGGCACATTCTGCAGTCCGAGACAGGCACGAGGCCAGAGAGGACAAACCAATGGTCCCCTCTGCGCTTCACGTTCATAACTCTGAGCACCAGCATCCCTGAGACAACAGCCTGGCCAAAGCACCTTCACTGAGGGAGGAACAGCATTGTTCCACCAGGCTCTCCAGAGCCCAGGATCTTTGTAAAAATGTCCTTCAAACTCTTCTCATCCCGAAGCTGAACAAACTTCTCAGATGAGAACAAATCAGAGCACCACGGGGCAACCTGATTCCCACGATGGAAGAGCCCAGGTGCCAGCGCCGTGACCCAGGATCGACACGCACTCCACAGCTCAGGGCAAACAAGGGCTGTGAGCTGCCCCTCCCTCTCCTCAGCTCCTGCCTCCATCCTCATCAGCTTCCCTAAACTGGCTTTTGAACGTTTATTTGCTCCTCATGAGAACAAAGACAAGGACAAAAGAAGAACAAAAACCCAGCCAACAAACCAAGAGCAAGAGGCTGAGTGCTGGGCTGCCTTGCTAAGAACCAGACGCACAATATAAAACAGCCTGGCACTCCCGAGCACAGCTCTGCTCCTCATGAGAAAGGATCAGGAACAGGATGAGGGAGTTTCAGAAACATGCACCAACCTGGTACGACATCCTGTGGATTTAATCCTAACTTAACCCAATTTCCGTTCTGTGGCAAATTTTTAAATATTAGAAGTATCAGGAGCAGCACAGGAAGCCTGTCTGTGGCCACTCACTCCTCTGACGTGTGCAGCAGCACCATTCCCATGCAGGTTCAGAGGCAGCACATTCCCCTGTATAAACACAGTTCTAAACCAGCTAGAAATTAACATCTTATGAAAAAATCCTGTCTGTCTTGTTATCAGAGGAAAAATACACATCTCTGAAGCCGTGTTTGCTAACGGATCCCCCGGAGCGAGCGCAGGGAACACGAGGCCACGGAGGCTCTGGTGAGGATTCCCCGTCAATATTTGCATTGCAGAACACCCTCTGCAGCAGAGCAGAGCTCCCCAAGCCAGAGTGGCTTACTTGGGAACCAAAGGAATCCTTGCTGAGCTTCCCCAGCAAGCCAGACACTCGGCTCACACCATGTGACAGCCATTTTCGCAGCAGTTTTCAGTACCAGGAGGAATTTCTTCATGAACAGGGTGGTCCGGCATTGGAGGGGGCTGCCCAGGGAGGTTTGGAGTCCCCATCCCTGGAGGTGTCCAGGGAAGGGCTGGATGTGGCACTGAGTGCTCTGCGCTGGGGACAGGGTGGGGATGGGGCACAGCTTGGCCTCGGTGATCTCGGAGGTCCCGTCCAAGCTCAGAGGTTCCGTGTGAAATCTCCTGAGCTGGCAGGAGCTGCTCCGACAGGGCCCCCACAGCCCCTCCCGGCGCTCAGAGACTCGTGCCCACCACCAAAGCCAGGGATGAGCCAGGGTGCTGTGCCTGCCTGGGAAACCTTGCCCAACGCTGAGCAAGACCAAGGGCTGGAGGCTCGGGGCTGCAGAGGCTCCGGAGCGAGGATGCGAGCGCGGCGTTGCCATGAGCACCATCCCTGGGAGCAGCAGCCTCGCTCTGCATTCACAACAGGCCCTGCCTGTGCTGCCTGACACCCCGCGGCAGCGGGGACAAAGGAGCCGCTCCAGCACAGCAAAACCTGAGCGAGAGAGGAAGGGAAACTCCTCACCCTCACCCCTGCAGAGCCCAGCAGGGCTGGGGGAGGCTCCCAGGGCACTGAGGCACAGCAGTCCCGTGGCACCGGGCCAGGAGTGCTCACTGAGACACTGAAATCAGCTCTGGCAGTGTTCTGCAAGAACATTGAGGCGCTGAAAGCTGCCTAGCCCAGGTGCGAAGGCAAACTATGAATTATCATCTTCCACTATAAATTATATACATTAATAAAAAAGGCTGCAGTATTTCAGAGTTTGGACTAGCACATGGTTGATTAAATATCTGCAAAGACACCTCCAGAAGGTGGCCCCAGCCCTGCTGCAGGGAGGTCCTGGCACAGCACAAGTGTCACCACCATCAGTCAAGAGGAACAGGATCAACCCTGTCTAATCCTGCTGCAAACACCAGCTCTGCTCCTTTGATCAAATGCCTTTCTCCATTAGTTAGGAGCCTTGGTGGGCTCTGCCAAGCTGGAATTCCAGCAGCTCTGGCAGCACAGGCATGTTGGGTATTTCAGCACCAAGATTGTACCTTGTTACAAACGGAACCTTAAAAAGCATTTGGCCCATCTGCCCATAGAGCAACAAAAATTTTATTGAACCCCAAACCCAGTCAGATCATCACCACAGGAGGACACCTTTAGTCCTCCTGACTTTTCCAAACCAACCATCACTTCCAGTGACTGACAACAAACTCCTCTGAGCCCATGTGCTTGCCTTCCAAAAGTCATCCAAGAGCTGCTGTTTGTGTGAATTTTGAGGCGGAAGTGCCAAAGGGACGCTCCTTCAGCCCCAGCCACGCCAACCTGCAGCTCCTGCTCCTCCCATGCCAGTGCCAGTGGTGTCCCCTGGGTCCCTCGGCCGCAGCAGGACAGCCCGGCAGAGGAAGATCACTGCAGGGGACTGGAGTAGCTGGTATTTGATACTGGGCTCACCCAGGGAGATGAATTATGCTCCCAATCAGCTGCTCAGCTGCCCTCCAACCTCCCATCCTGACAGAGAGGGCACCAAAAGCATTTGTTACATTACACATTAATTCCTACATTTTCTCCACTTACATCACATTTGCTGTCTGATCTCTCGGGATCTTCTTTCCCTCCCTCATCTTTAAGTTGGCTCCCACTGAACCATCGCCCATCAATATCCAACAGACATTAAAACATGAGCAATTTCCAACCCCTGACATTTGCTCATGCTTCAAGAGGAAACAAACATTAATTTTCGTCTCACATTTGTTATTTCTGGTGACTTTTATGGATGTGGCGCTGGTGCACGACAGCCTGGAGCGGGCTCTGCTCCAGACCAGCCACACCAGGACCTTCCCCTGCGCCCTGGCATTCAGAGGGGTCCTCTGCCACCTGCCTGTGAGGGACCAGACTCCTCTGCAGGGCCAGCGGCACTGAGCTGGGCCCGGACCCACGGGCATTTCCTCAGGCTGGCACAGACTCGCTTCTAAGCGGCCCCACCTGAAGCAGGAACAGCTCTCGAGGCTTTTTCCACCCCCCCTCAGGGGACTTGTGTTTAGCATTCCCTCCTTCTGCACAAGGGACCCAAGTTAAGAATCCCAGGAACACCACATGGAGAGCGGGATTTCACGAGAGGGAGCCCGATGCAGCAACAGAGATTAAAGCATCCTCATACATCCCTGATTCTCAGCACCCAGTTTTGAATTCCCACTACCACGGGTTTGATCCCATAAACCATTCCTTAGGGTTTTTCCAGACTTTTTAAAAAGCAGAGCAAAGCCCAGCTCATGTCACTCAGCAGCCACGCCCCCAGCACAGATGGGAAGCCCTGAGATCAAACAGAGAAGTCCCCTCAAGGCAGCAGGAGTGTGGCCAGAGATGCTGCCAACAAAAGGTCTCACAAAGTGGCAGCCAGGAGCTCCCAAACTCCCAGTACTCCACCAAAATTCCTTTATATTTTGCTGTCTGACTCCAGCAAAGATCTTTATTTCTAAGCTAAGGGATTGTTTTGGCTTAATCTCTGAAGATCTGTGATGTAAATGCACATCAGGATCCACCACACGTTCCCTCATCAGGACGTGGGCTGAGCCCGGATAATTGGAAATCAGAGCCCTTTGGAGAAGGTGCAGCTTCCTTTAGCCTCGAAGTCTGCAGCTTAATTGCAATATAAACTCCTTCTCCAATTTTAAAGACAACTGAATTATAAATTACAATATACACATAGGCAATCCAGGAATTATTCCAGGTCTGTCTCGAGACTGTAATAAAAATCTGTGTTTTCTATAATTGATACGAGGAGCAGATTAAGATGATGAGGTTTAAATATTTGATGTGCACAGGAAGCTGCCGCTGGCACCCTTGCCCTGTGTGACACACACACATGTGTGCTGTGGCACAGCACACACCAAGAGCACTGAACAAAAGCCTGTTTCTGCCAGGAAGCCTCGATTCAAAGAGGATTTAACACTCAGCAGCACATCCAAGTGCTCTGTGAGGCCGAGTCTGACCTGGCTCAGACCTTCAGCGACCTCACCACGTCTTTGATTAGAGACACTCTTGTAGCAATTGTTAATTAATTAACATACCACAGCCATTGCTTATGCAGTGGCCTGAGGTGGCCTCAGTCTCCTCCTCATCCCCAAACTGTGCACACCTCTCCAGGAAGGTTTCCTTCCTTTCCCTCCTGCTTCCCATCTCCTTGAGGCCACAAGAAACTCAAACCCCAGCACATTTTCCCCACAGCTTTCAGAGAAAGTAAAACCCAGGGGTGGATCCTTTCCCTGAAAACCACTCTGACACCTCCTCTGAGAGACAGCGTTTGTCTCTGCTCTGTCAGTTGTAAACTCTATTTTTTTTATTTCGGTCCAATGAGTATCTCTGAAATACATCTTTATACAAATTATCACTTACCTTCCCCAGCTGAGAGGAGATAATAAATCTTTCCTGTATAAAATATGCACACTTGAAAAGCTTCACACTCCTGATGAGCCTGGCGGGCCCAACACACCTGTGTGGAAGGGCTGTCAGCACTGAGAGGCTTTTTGAACCTCAGCTGATTGAAAACATGCAAAAACTGAACAGGAGATTGGAGCTGATGTGATCTCACCCCGTTACTGATCAGTGGCCATCAGCAGCTCCGCTTCCCCCCACCACGAGCTCCTCACCAAACAGCAGGGAAGCCTGGGAACACTCTCCTGTTAAGAATCTACACTTCTTACCCGGACTTCTGTTCTCCTAACCCCTTTCAGGATGCCCCAGCACACATAAAATCTGACTTACTTCTCTATTAAATCCAGCGTGACTCCTGGCACCAGCCTGACACTCTTCTGCATGCAGAACCTGGGGAGAAACAGTAAAAGAGAACACACTAATTGAGTGTTTAATGACAAGGCTGTGTGGAGAGGATGCAGAAGGAGGGTTTTTTATTGCACTGTTTCTGCTTTTAAAATGGTGTTTGGGTAGGAGACTTTGGCACGGCACAATCAGAGCCAAATGAAGCCCTCAGCATTCGTCACCCTCGTGATTCTGTGGCGATTTCCATCGTCAGGTGTCAAAACTGGGCCATTGTCCCTGTCAGGGTGACAAGTGTTCCAACACACAGCGGGGGAAAAGGGCTCGAGGCACCCAGCACAGCCTCCCGGGAGCAGCACGACACCGAGCCGGGGAGGATGATGCTGCTGGAATAATGATCAGCGTTGGCTGGGCTTCCCTGAGAGCTCTGGCACTGCAGGCAGGGAAGGGAGAAGAGAGGGAATGGGAGGAATGCGTCAGGTTCAGACACCTCCGTTATTTAATTAAAAAAACTGCTGACTCCATTTCCTCAGCCTTACAAATCCCACTACTCCAGGAACACCAGCCCTGGAAAACACCGAGTCCTGTCAGCGGTGCCTGGAAAATCCCCAGAGCTGCTAAACCCAGGAGTGCGTGGGAAGGGGGAACGCTGCCTCCCTCCTCCAACCCTCCCGGGAGCACAGGGCAGCACTGGGAACGACAGCTCCGCCACGGAAACCCAGCAAATCCAACTTGAAATGACTTCCTCTGCCAGCGCCACGTTCCCAGCCCATTGCCCCAGTCCCTCAGGAATCCCCTCTCTGTTGCTGAAGGAGGAACTTACCCCTCAGTGCAACCTCAGCCGAGATTTGCCCCTCACCGCACAGAGGTCTGTGGGAGCACAAGGGCTCAGCTGCCCAGCAATCCCATCTCCCACATCCCACATCCCCCAGAGCCACCTCAGCCCCATCCAAAAGGCTCTCCCCCAGATAAAGGGGAGAACAATTCTTTATTAAAGACAAGACAGGCAGAGCTCATTTCTGAAATCTTGAGGACCACTCCAGTTGTCCTGTGGCATCCGCTGCCTGAAGGGCATCCCCTGGAGCCAAGGGCTGGGACAGGCTCTGAAAAGCTCACGGTCCCCAGGCTGCTCTCCTGACGTGTGCGTCATCCAGCATAAAAAGCAGCCATAAAGAACCCAGGAACCTGCAGTGGGATCCCTGTGCAATCTGCTGAAATATAAAATTCTTACGACAGTGCATTACAGACCCACGCAGGGAAATTCCCTCCCAAACAGCCACAGGCAGCCTCAGCCCAGCACAGCCGGGTCCCTGGCACCAGCCTGGGGCCTCCCGGCACTCGGGAGGCTGGGAGAGCTGAGCCCTTCTGGTGGTGCCTGAAGGAGCACGAGAGCAGCCCAGCTCTGCACGGTGACATTTGCTGCCTCTAAAGAAGGGCGGCCCTGCAGGAGTCCCAGACCAGGCTGGACACTGGGGCTCGGAGCAACCTGCGATAGTGGAAGGTGTCTCTGCCCATGGCAGGCAGTGGCACTGGATGGGCTTTAGGGTCCTCTCAACCCAAACCCAGAAAGGCAGGAAATGGTGCTCAGTATCATGGGAATATTTGGAAATTCAGTGTAGTTTGTCTAAACCAATGGGGGACAGAAGATTAGCTGAGTTAACCTCAAAACCTCAAGCAGAAATTCAAAATAAATGCATTAGGGAAAAAAGGCCGCAACACTTTAAACAGAACATCAGCAGCCACTGCTCCAGTCCTTTCCTGTGCTGGCTGAGCGTTGTGGAGAACAAACCGTGGCTGAGCAGCTCCCAAACGTTTTGTGCCTTGCTCTTTGGGGGTTTTGCAGTACTTTTCAGGATCCCTACCCCTCTTTATGGACAGGACTTCACAGCTCCAAGCCACGAGGCCCCGAAGTCAGCTCAGGCCAGCGCAGCCTTCGCCTGACCTGCGGGTCTGGAGCTGTGTGAGCGCAGCTTTGTTTGCACCTTCCAGGGGCGAGGGAAAGGCGGGCACATGAGTCAGCCCCGAGCACGGGCTCCAGCGGAGCCGCCTGTGCCTCGGCCGCCGCGCGACGCTGGGATCTGCGTAAAGCAGGGCCCCAAACACACCCAGCACCGCCCGCTTCCCCAGCAGCCGCGGCTGCTCCCGACAGCGCCATCCGTCAGGATTAACAATCCATGCAGCTTAGCTCCCAATTTGCCTCACACGGAGCTTTATATAGTTACAGGATCTATTTGGAACACGTCAGCTCACAGCAGTCACTACACACAAGGACAATCAGCATCCACACAGCCAAGTCACACTGCAGGCTCCTGGAATCGCAGGCTGGCGTCAGGACTTCCATGCCCCACATCCCAAGGGCTTGGCTGACCTGCGCTTCTCTTCCCAGCATCAGTTTTACTTCCCCTGAAATTAGACAGGAGCGGCTGCAGCTGCAGCCCCAACTGATGAGGGATTTTGTCCTGCAGTGACTTCACTACAGAGAACAAAATGGGATGGATAAGCATTTATTTAAACTTTCATCTGCCCATAAATTCCACATATGAAACCTCACTAGAGCGCCAGTAACTGCACAAATGTTGTATCTCAAAAGCAATTCCGCAGGGCTCTGGGTCAGCTTTAGGAAAAGGGCTGAGCTGAAGGAACAGGGAGGTTTCACTGGCAAAGGTCTCCATATTTACTTTTGGTTAACAGCCTTAGGACACCAACACACGGCTGGGATCAAGCCCTTAGAATGCAGCAGAGGGTCTGGCTTTGCATCTATTATGTTTAACATCAGTGAAAACCAATGATCCACAAGCAGCACTTTTTATTTACAGGATTGCATGGATAAAACTACACCTGCAATAATGCCAATCAACTGGGAACAACACAAAAGGAGAACAACCTTCATCAGAGAACAAAATTTCTGAGTGTGCACTGAGCACCTCACAATCATTGGATTGGAGGTGGGAGGAAATTCTTCGCTATCCAGGAGTTCCCATGGCACCTTCCAGCATCAGCCAGCTGAGGCTGAGGTGTTTCAATCCTCGCCCCGAGCTGCAGTTTTACAAACACCTTTCCTGTCAAACACCCTGCGACAGAACTCGGAGAATCTCTTGTGCTCGTGCAGGTGTAGCCTGTGGAGAACCTGCCCTGCTCACGCCCTCAGCCATGTTCCCATGGAGATGAGGAACAGAAAATTCCTGAACAGATCACAGTATCTGAAAAAAACCTTTCTTAGCACATCTAACAAACAAAACCCACCAAAAAACCTCTCTTACAGAACCTCACACACCCAAAGCAGAGCCTGGCCAAAGGAACTCGCTCAGTTTGCTGCTAATGTGAAAGAGAAAGAGTTTAAAGAATTGTGATTATTGCAAATATCTCCAAAGGGCAGGGAGTAACTCCTGGAGCTGTGGTGACAATTTCTCATCACCACCTGCAGTGTCCCTGGGCTTCTGCCTGTTCAAACCCCAGCCAGCAAATGCCCTGAAGTTCTTCCATTCTGGACCAGGCACAACCTCGAGAGGAGCTGGGGCAAGAGCTTCTGGGAATGGAACCTCGGAGCTCTGGAGGCTCCAGACTCCTCCCGGCCCCACAGGTCCCTGGTGTGGGTAAAACACTGCTCTTGGAACGCTCCTGCTCTCTGGCGCAGCCTTTTCTAACTTTCTGCCTAATTAACTTGGTTTGTCATTCCAGAGCAGCTTTGCCTGCCTTATCACTCCCTTCCTCTCACTCCAGCAGTGTTTAAAGCTACTGCATTATTCACAGCAACCGCAATATTTGGAATGTGATTTGTGCAAAGGACAGTTTACAGAAAGTTGTGTTGCACTAGGTACCATTCCTGCTCTCTGAGGAAACAGATATTTAATTCCCAGAACAGTAAATCCTTTAATCTGAGCAAACCTAGATATTGAGCTGGAAACTAAAACACAATAAGCAGGAGATAACGATATTGTCACCTTTCTCGTTCTCATTAATAAGCAGCTCTCCCCGGTGCACAGCTCAAACCCTGCTACTCAAGGCTGCAGGGGAGCTCCGGGTCAGGTGAAGCGCCCGGATTCGCAAAGCCCTCCCTTGGCCCAGGCAGCGCCGGGGTGGGCAGGAGGGGCCGGCACTCACCAGCGCAGCGCGATCTTGATGGGCGTGGTGAGGCAGGAGGTGAAGAGGTCCGCGGGCAGGTCCGGGATCATGGGCAGCAGCTCGTTGGCCTCGCAGGCTGCCAGCTGGATGCAGTTCTTCATGGACGGGGGCAGAGGCATCTGGGCAAGGGGGTGGTTGGGGTTGATGGCAGCGACCTGCGGAGAGCAAGGGAAGGGCCCGCGGGGAGTCAGGGAAGGTCATTTCTACAGCAGAAGGAAAGAACCGGGAAGAGCTCTGGGTTTGGAGAGCGTTGTGCCTGTGGCAGCACCAGCCACAGCTTTGACTCACACCTCATGAACAGCACTCAGCTGCTGAGGCCAAACGTCGGCCCAGAAATACCCTCGAGACCAAACTTCAGCCCAGAAAGGAAAAATACCCTCAAGCCACCATTCCCGCTTTCCCAAAGCACACCGATTCTCCTACGTGGAGTTGTCATGAGGAATTGATCTTTGAGACTAATGATGCACAGAATAAAAACACAATCCTTCCAGCACCTTTCTCAACCAGGTAAGCAAAGTAAACTCCAACCACCAACTTTTTTTCCCCAAACTTTTCCTTTTTTCTCATTAGGGCAAGATATGGAATCAGAAGATCAGAATCCCTCTGGCAGATTAAGGGAACAGCAAACTCCTCTGATATCCTTGCAGGGAGATGGGGAACAATTATCCTGATCGCTCTGGCAGCCCCTCTGGAGCACCCGTTTCAGCTTTACTTCACTTTTCATGAATTTGAACAATAGGATAATTTATAATTTTCCAAATGAATTCCCCTCCACACTCTCATGACGCTGTGAACACTCTGCTCTCTCTTACCACAGCTCTGCTTTCTATTCCCCATGAGCAGGAACCTCAGTCAGGCACCAGGAGTTAATGAAATCTAAGGACAGAACGAAAAGCTGACACATAACCCTGCAAGTATTTTCATAACCAAATTAACTGGCAGTGTTAACCTGTGCTGCAAGAGCAGAAATACCAAAGCAGCTGGCCCATGTAACCTCACCTATTCCACAAGATGAAAAATCCTAGAGAAGATGGAATTTAATGTTTGTTGAAATAAAGACTGACATCATCATTTGTGCTCATCCTTCTCACTTGGCCGGACTCGCAGAGGTTTTCCTGCACAAGCTCCACCTGAGCAGTGGCTCTGCCTCACAGCAGAGTCCCCTGGGGCTGCCTCCCTCCCAAAGTCCCTCTGGGGCTCAGCAAGAGAAAAGGGAAAAAGGAAATTCATGAAGAAAGGCAAAGGGAAGGTGAAGTCAGAGCTGTTTAACCTGCTTGGGAACAGGATGAAAAACCAACACCAAAACGCTGAAGAGAGCATTGTATAAACAAAGGAGAAAGGCCCCAAAAATATCCCAGTGGAAGTCACAGGCTGACAGGGAAACTTGGGAAAGGGTATCCAAACCACCTTTCTTTGACTTGAAAGGCATCTCCTACCAATTCTATTGATCCCTGCCTTGCAGTTTAATGTTCTTCCCAAGCCACAGGCTGGGGAAGTTTCTTATCCTTACAAAATACAGAATTGCCGCTGGTGGGAGAGAAAGAATAGTGAAATGATCTGCGTACCCCAGGCTACCAGGCTGTCTTCTTCACTGCAATGGAATTTCCACCTGCCAAGCAGTCCCCACTAAAGCATCTCCAAAAACTGGAATTCAGAAGGAAAGGGCTGACAGGCAGGGACACTTAACATCTGTTTGGAGGTTGGATTTGTCACAGTCAGCTCCCTGATTAATTAATATTCCTTCCTTGAAGTTTTGGGATTACTAGTGCAGAGTCTTAGAAGTGTAAGAAGTGAACCCTCACAAATGTCCTCTCCCCATGAGCTGCAGGCAGCAGGGGGGAGGCTGCACAGAACATTCCAACTCTTTCCCTTCCACTCTGCGTTTCAGATTTGCTTCAATAAATTTATTACTAATTCCATTTGCAACCAGAGACGGCTTTTCATTGGGAACACATTCAGCACTCTGCAGAACTGGAACCACCAAGACAATCCCTCTGTGGATCAGGTTTTTGTGGTTTCACATTTTCTCATTCACTTCAACAGCACAAAAGTGTAACAGCCCCAGATACCAGAGTTTTGCAACCAAAATAATGATGTCTTGTTCACCTCAGCACTCATCTCAGCAGAAAGGACCATTAGAGCCCAAACTGATTCTATTAACATTAACATTTAATTAGTGCTTGTATTAAAAATCGTTCCCAGTTTAATGGGATAGCAAACTGAACCAGAAAGATTGGAGTGGCAAAGTTATTTGCAAATTAATTTGCCTTCCAACATGGTTTTAAACACATTTTTCAGTGTATACAGCAAAGCCAGCTTCAACTTCATTTGTGTTCACTGAGCCCCAGCAGAGCTCTGCAGCTCTGGGCTCTCACCTCCAGCTCCTGCTCCCTCTGTAGTGCAAATTGCTTGAAGGACTTGACAATCAGACCGGCGTTGGAGCAGTCGTAGACGAAGATGGAAGGGCTCCCCATCCAGGTCTGCAGGTCGTAGATGGACAGGGGGATGTACTGAGTGTAGTTCTGCCGGGAGAAAACAGCAGTGCGGTGAGCGCGGGCACAGAACGACAGAACCTGCACTGGGCGAGCCAGTGAAACGCACCCACAAAAGCCCAGCTCCGAAAGCCCAAAGCAAAGCCTACGGTGAACACGTCCATGAACACAGTACCAGTCGAGAGCGACCAATAATGGGGACACCAACCCAAGTCAACACAAATGACAAGCAGATTTTATTGTGGCATTATTCGAAACACTCAACTCTAAAAAAAAAAACAAGCCCAAAACTCCGCCAAGAGTTTTCAGTATCAGATATTTAGAGCTCTGATATGTGCTAACAACTCCAAACAGCATTTAATAGTCCAATTTTATCCCAAATTTCTGCAACACTGATAAAGGATGCAAACCAGCTGTCTTTAATTTAACATCAAACATCTTAAACTGAAAACCCCATCAATAAATCAGGATGGATAATTAAGCCCCTGCAGCCCATCAGCACTACCCCGCCTGAGCCTAACGAGATGCTTCATAATTTTATTACAGCTTTAGCTTCTGTGCAACTTTCCAAATTATCCATTAAAATTAAAACCAACAAAGCTGCCTTCGACAGAGTGAGGTACCCACAGCTCCCTTTCTGCAAATAGGAAGGATCTTGTTCCTTGTCTTCCATCTTAACGCCCCCAAATAACTGGAGGCAAGAGGATAAAAATCAGCCATTTAAAAGCAGCTATTGAGGAGCCAATCCTGAACTGAGTGAGCTGAAAATATAAAGCACAGATTTATGCCTGCAAAGAGTCACCACCAAACACCCAGTGGCTGCCAGCAAGATCCTTCTCAGCTGCAGGCAGAGGGCAACCTGGTGTTCCTCCAGCCCTGAGCCCGGCCCAAAATCCTCAGGAAAAGCTGTGATGTTCCTATTAACATCAGCAGGATGATGGATGGGATCATAACTCTCATTTAAATTCAAGAGACTCAAAAATAGCTGTAATAAAACCAGTAAACTTTGTACAAAAATCAAATTTTCAAGGACACGTATCAGCGTCGATGAAGACAGCAGGGATCATAAACCATATGTTACATAAGGTAGGGAGGGGTAAGGCATCTCCAAGCCCAGGTTTGCCCCTATATAACAGTTTGGGTGGTTTCATTAAAATTAACAGGAAAAATTGTTTATAAAAGCCAAAGTTTTGGGGAGCTGGGAGCTCTGCAAATCACTGCGGGGCGGAAGGAGGCACCCACAGCTCGTCCTCAGCACAGCCCTTTCTTAGGGTCACCACTCACGAGAGGCGCATTCCAAGCCCAGGAAGTTACACATTAAAACCCTGCTCTGACACATCTCATCGGGGACATTTTATGGGCAGGCATGGTTTTACCTTCGTATTTCCAACGCGTCTTGCTCCGGCTAAGAGGGGATTATAGCTCTGATTAATATTGTGGTATTTCCAAGCAGAAGAATTTTATGTTCCAACTCTGCTGTGGGGGTCACATAAAGCATGGGATTTGCTAATGATATGCAAATGAGGTGGTTTGAAGCAAGAAGGGGTGTTAAACAAAAGTTCTGTAGCACAGTTGCTCAGGGTGATGCTTTGATGCTGCTGCCACACCGGGCTGGACGCTGGGCTTGTTCTCTGGTTTGGGCTTGGAGAAACCCCTGCTCCGTCTCTGCTCCCACCATCCCTCTGTGCCTCTGCACAGGGATGCCACAACAGCAGCTCACCTGGAGACTGCTTGTGAACAGATTTCATCCCCAATTCTTTAGCGAACAACTCAGAGATATTTAAAAAACACAAACCCGGCATTCAGAATTTGCAGAGAAGCTCCCCAAAATGTCAGAATAAACACGTCTGAAATTGGGGGGTGCTGAACTTTATCTTTTTGAAACCTCGTTGAGATCTTCTCAAAAAGCAGTAGCTAAACTGGAACACTGCTCCTTACTAACCCAACAGCACTCACAAGAAATACATGAAAAATGTTATTGCAGCCAAAATGTGTGGCTAAAGGCCAGCAAAGGCCAAAGTAACCCAGGTCTCGATGCTCCCTTGGTATGCCCACACTAGACAGTGAGTCAGAGCTGGAACCTACAGGAAATCAGGTACAATTCCGAGTTTCAATGTTCATTTCAACCTCTGTGCCAATCATTTATTGCTCCAGGGCACTGGAGAGAAGCCCCTCGTGCCCCGCAGGGCAGGGACAGCCTGTGCGGCCACACAGCCTCGGGAACACAAAGAAAGCAAACAGGGAACTAAACACCTGTGAACGTGTCCTAAACCTGGAAAAGTGATGGGACAAGGAGCAATGAGCTCAGACTGAGAGAGGGGAACATAAAGGGAAGGAATTCCTCCCTGTGAGGGTGGGCAGGCCCTGGCCCAGGGTGCCCAGAGCAGCTGTGGCTGCCCCTGGATCCCTGGCAGTGCCCAAGGCCAGGCTGGACAGGGCCGGGAGCAGCCTGGGACAGTGGAAGGTGCCCCTGCCATGGCAGGGGGGGCACTGGAGGGGCTTTAAGGTCCCCCCAGCCCACACCAGTCCATGACTCCGTGACTCTAAAGCCCAGCTGTGCCTGGCAGGGCAGCGCTGAGCCCCAGACCCACCTTGTTGAAGACCCAGATCTCGCCGTTGACGGTGGGCCGGGGCACGCCGTGCCCGTTGTAGTGGAACAGCACCCGCTCCTCCTTGGCGTTGCGGCGCAGGGACGTGCACAGCTTCTTCACCTCGTCCACCGTGGGGTCCAGGCTCTGCTTGTACCTGGCCTGGGACACAGCACAGAATCATCGCACACAGCCCCTGCTGCTGATACCAGCGCGCGCAGGGAACGGCGTCTTTGGGAAGCCAAACTCAGCCAAGCTCACCTAACTCAGAGCACGTTGCTCCGATGGAAGGAAAACCAAACTGGCAAAACCCCCAGTGCTTCAGAGCCGTTTTAACTTGGCTGAGTTCAAGACGCCCAGGTAGGAGCTGGTTTGTCACACTCAAAAGTGCATTTTTTTGAAGCAAGGCCAAATAATAACAGGGACTGAAAATCCAGAATCACAATAAAAACCTTCAATCTGATGTACTGAAATAAAGACCCAAGTTTAAGAGCAGGACAAACACAGCTCCACAAAACCTGCTACTGGGAGCCTGTTTATAAACCAAACCAAGGCCACAGAAGTTTGGGCTTTTTAGATTTTCCTCTATGACAGGCAAAGACGAGAAAGTCTTAAAATGTCTCAGTAAAAGAGGATGGAGGCCTTTAATTGTTTATCTGAGAAGCCTGAAGAGCAGACGCAGTGCTGCTCAATTAACAGGCTCCAGCCAACAGGGGAGAAGGAACAATGAACAGCAGCATTTAATGATGGCAACACCCAGGAAAAGCAAGCAAAAGGAGGAAAAATATGAAGCAAGAAGCAGTGACGTGACACCCTCATCCTCCCCGGGAACCTCGGCACTCAGGAAAGCCAAGAGGCTGCGTTAATCTTCCCACGGATCCCCCACCTCCTCCTCTCTCCTCTCAGGGTAGTGAGGAAGACACCGATTTGCAAAAACGTGCCCCTTAAATCCCAGCCTGGCTTCTGGCAGCTTCACCAGCCCCCAGAAGCAGAGCGCTGGGGAATTTCAGCTTTTTCTTGCCCAGGAGCACAGGCTCTTTCCAGCCCTCCTCACATCCCTGGAGCATCAATATTAAACACAGCCCCCAGTTAATGGAGGTGGATTCTGACTCTAAAACTAAAGTCTGCAGATCTCAATTTCCAAACTGCAAACAGGTCATTTGGGCCTGGAGAAACACGGGGACGAGGAGAATGGCAAGGAGGGGAGGGAGCCTGTGAATAAGCACAGTCTGAGTCCTCAGCCAGCTCAGGACTCACGTGGGAGTTTTAGGAATGACAAGAACCCGGTACCTGGGTAACACACCAGCCCAGGTGGTGCCTTTTTTGGCTTTTTCTTTCCTCCCATCGTTCTTGCTTTACCTTCCCTGTGCAGGTGCTGATTCCTCCCTCTCCACTTCCCAGCACTAACGAGTTCAAAAGGCAACAGAGCTCAGCCAAGACCCCAGAGCTCTGTGGGGCTTCATCTCAGCAGCTCCCGTGGATATCACACACGCAGCCCCGGACTTGGGGTTGTTTTCCCCTGGTTTTATGAGCCATTGCTCAGCTCCCGAGCTCTGCTGGCCCTGGGCACCACGCTGCCCTCCCTGCCTTCCATCAGGTGACACGCGTTTCCTGGAGCTTGGCACGGATCTGTGCTTCCTGATGCAGGGAGCAGCCAGGACACTGCAGCCCTGCCCTGCTCTGCAGCTGCTGCCGGGATGGTGGATGTGGAGCAGCAGAGCTGCCAAAGGCCGGCCGGAGCGCCCTGCCGGGCAGCAGGAAGTGCTGACGGGGATGTCAGCTGCCCTTCTGTGGGAACGGGATTTCCTGATCACCTCCTGTCTCACTGAAGAGCTCCTGTCAAAAGCAATAATGCGGTGGCCTGATCCAGGAGCTTCTCATTATTCTGCTCACGCAGGTAAAATCAGAAGTTTTGCTTGTTTAGTGCCAGACTTCTGTGAAACATTCCTTGGTTCATCCAACCTTGTCCCTGCTGACCTGTGACAGTTGGGATGTCAGCTTTTAAGTCATTTCACCTTCCAGTGTTGAAGCTTCAGGACTGACAAAGCACTGTATTGACACATCTGCAGGAAATAGGAGGAGTTCCAATAGAAAGGAGTTTTGGCACCCAAACCAGGAAAAGAAACCAGTTTGGGGTAGCATCAAGTGGCTTTGCTGTGGACATTACCCACGGTTTGCGCTGAAACGTCAAGTGAGAGGGTTCCCCTTGAAGCCTTCGTGCTGATCATTCCTTGATATCCCCTCACAGAATGACCTCCCAAATTATTGTCTGTTTGTTCCACAAGGGATTTATTTATTGCAAAGGAAAAATCAACCACCCAGATGGTTACTGATGAGCAGGGGACAGCAGTGACCTCTCCAACACGAGTCTGTCTGGAGGGGAAAAACCCCTTCAGTGGATTCACCAAATCCTACCCCACTGGAATGTCAGAATGCACTGGCTGCAGAAATTTCACAGGCCTCTGGATTTTGTGTTTAAATTAATGGCTCAGCTTTGGAAATTTCACCTAATCACAGGTTTTCCTTTAATTCTGAATGGGGCCAAGACATAAGTCTGATGCTGAGGAGGATCCCCAGGCAGAGGCCCCTGTCCCGAGGGAGCCGAGGCTGCAGCAGCTCCATGGCTGTGCCAAAGGGCTTTGCTGTCACCTGAGACGCCAGAACTGGCTCGTCACCACCTCCCACACTCGGCTCTGCTCACCCTGCCAGCTGCTGAGTCCAGGAAACAGCTCAGGGTCAGGTCCTGTGAAAAGGAAGGAATGCAGAGTGCCAGAGGTGACAGGGTGAGACCAGGGGATTGAAGTTGCTGATATTGCTCAGCTCTCAGTGGCAACGGAGAGAGAAAGTTCTGGAAGCCAGGCCAGGTTCCCATCACCACGGGCACTGCCCAGCGCAGCAGGAGGAGGCACTGCTGGAGCACCATGGCTCTTTCGTCAGGGAGATGGATTTTTTTTCCCCTTAAGAAAATACAAGGATAAACCTATTTTCTCATCAAAGCTGTAAAATTCAAGTCTTCCTCTTTCATTTTCCCACAGACCAAGACCTCAGTCTTTGTTCCAGAGCGACTCCACAAGACTCAGACCACAGCGTGTGCGTGATTCACGCCAGAAGCCCAAGCCCCGGCGCAGCAGATACGAAGTGTATGAAAAATGTATGACAAATGCCTCTGCTGGCACCCAGAGCCGGTGCTCTTCACAAGGTATAACATCATCTTCTTCTCATTCAGCAGAACAAACCCTGAAGTCACTCCCCTTTTATCCCTAAGATACCTTACTGAATGTGCTCCAAATTTATCCACAGAAGAAACTACTCCAACATTCAGTATTTTATACTGAAACTGCCTTTTACACCTCCTTGCAGAAGAAGGATGCTCCTACCCAGAATCTATAATGAGATATAAAAGCTTTATTTGGCTGAAGATTATTTTTTTTAAAACAGCTTCTGGGTGACAAAGAATCCCGAATGCAAATGGCACACACAAGGCCCTGCATGTGGTGAGTTACTGTGGTGGGTAAACTGAATAAAACAGAGTCAATACAGCAGCAGTGCTCGAGGTTTCAGTGCTCCCTCTTGAACTGCCCAGTACTGCCCAGAGCAGCTGCGGCTGCCCCATCCCTGGCAGTGCCCAAGGCCAGGCTGGAGCAGCCCGGTGCAGTGGAAGGTGTCCCTGCCCGCAGCGGGGCTGGGACTGGATGGGCTTTAGGGTCCCCTCCCACCCAAACCGTTCCATGACCCCAGATCTGCAGGACATGGACAATCCACTGGCGTGGAAGGTTTCCTGCCCTGTAGAAGCTCAGAAATCAGGGCTGCGTGGGATTTCCTGGGGGATCCCAGTCCCACCCCAGTTATCCCAGTGCAGAATCCAGTACCTCCACACCCTGGGCCGTCCTCCCCAGGGCAGATCCCAAACACCCACAGCGAGTGCTGCTTTCCCTTTTCCTTAGCAACACTTTTTCCTAAGGCAGCCAAATTCCAAGGACCATCCCAGGGTGCAGCTGCCACTTGGAGCAGACTTGAGTCCCAGTTTCCAAATGCGGAGAAGACATTAAACCTGTGACTTTGCCATGCACACAGCCAGCCTACTTCACATGATTTAATTAAAAGGAATCAAAGCAAGCTAATTATTTCAAGAGAGGGTTTATTGGAACAATGCCCAAATTGGAAAAACTGAAATCTAAGAAGCCTTACAAAGAAGCCAGTGACTAAAAAGCAAGAGCAATGACACCAGCAGCCTCCAGGGCCAAGGGTGGGCAGGCTGCACACCACCTCTCGTGGCTGTGTCCAGCGCCTCCAGCCCAGCACACAAGCCCAGCGCTGCTGCTCAGGGATCCAGGTCACGGCTCAGCACCCTCGGAGTGCCCTGTGCCAGCTGAGCCACGCTAAGGCCAATATCCCACACGCAAAGGATGAACCCACCCCCAGACAGAGATGGTCCTCCGATGCTTGAAGACCTCTTAAAGATGAACAAGAAAAACCCTGGATTAAATTTTCCTGTAAGTGAAGAGCATAAAATTGAATTAACTCATGTTCCGCTTTTTATGAGGCAGCTGCCAGTTTGATGCAACGTGTTCCTGAGAGCGTCTGGAACAAACTGGGGCTCAGACACATAAAACAGGCACATATATGTCAAAAATTCACAGCCAGGATGAACATGTGGTGCCACACAGCAAAGCATTTTACTTCTTAAATCTCCTGCACACACTGGAGAATCTAAACAACCAAAAGGAACGTGGCCAAAAATCCAAAATAGGATCAGGCAATTTCAGCAAGATAAAAAGCCCAGAGCTGGTGCAGCCACCCCCAGCCGCTGTTGGTGACAGAGAGTGAACACCCCCAGTTCCCACAGCCCCATCCCATCTCCAGGAACCACAAAGTGCAAACTAAACTTAAGCTTTGAGTTCCTGAGCATCACTTGTAGACGGTAAAAACCCCTTTGAAACCACCTGGGTACCAGGAAAGGGGAAAGCAGGAAGAATGACGTCAGTTTTTAAAGGAATCCAGAGGAAATCCAGGCCGAGCTCTGTGCTGGACACGTTGGTGGAATAATAATAAACAAACAGAACCATGAACAAACACTTGAGGGAAGAGCCCATTCAGCACCTCTAATGAGAAGCCAGACTTTCCAAATCAAACTCTCATCTTGTAGAGTTTTCTAAAGAAATCAAAGAGCACGGAGATGAGAGAAAGTATCTTTTTGATAAAACCGCATTTGGATTCCCAGAGGATATTTAGCAGGATCTCAACACAGGATTTGGAGGAAAGTCCTTATATAGAGACTTGCTGATAAAACAGGCAGGTGGGGGAGAATCTCTGGTTTTGTCCACGGAGGGAAATCACTGGGAAGTTGCAAGAGGATCCGTTTTGCAGCCTGACTGATCCAAGACATGAACAGGCACTGCTGACAGGGAGGGGCAGGAACGCTCTGCCTGCTGCTGGCAGAGCTGATCCAGAGGCTCTGCAGGCAGACCCTGCCAGGGGCAGCGCTCAGCACAGCTCTGCAGGAGGGTTTTCACTACCAGATGCTTTAAACTCACCAATTTCTCTTCCGTAACTCCATTACTACAGACTTCTCCCAGCGTTCTGTCTCCATGTGATGCCAGGCTGGCCTGTTTCCAGGCCTGCTGAGGGGGAAGCTGTTCTAGTGAAAAACTACAGACTTCACTCACAAACAAAAATACTTTGTTCTTTGGTTCCTCCAAAACGGTGATTAATAACCCAACCCTGAAATTCGCAGTGATTTTGTTTTAGTACTGACTGAACCACAGCTCTTCTCTTGCATCAAAGGAAGATTTAGGATCCCGCATTTACACTTTGGCTTCGGAGACACATCAAAGGACAGACAAATTCAGAACTGCACACGAACACCTTTGGTTCTGCACAATTCCACAATAAACACCCCGCCCCAGGACCCAGCAGGGCCAGGGCACGGCTGTCCCAGCCCAGGTCGGCTGCGGAGCGCGGGGAGCAGAGGCACAGGAGCAGCACGAGCCTCTTGTGGGATGAGTTCAGAGATAACTCAGCCCTGTAAGAAGAGGCTGCAATTCACCCCCATTATCCATCAGTCACAAACCCAAGCACCTTAAGCCCACGCTGATCTGGCCACAATAACTCTCGCCTTAGACACATCATGCAAATACAAATTATTCTGAACCATATCCACAGACTCCAAGCTTCTTAATTTTATATAAAAAAACCCCTACCACCTCCTTTTAGGTGTTTTTAATTTTAGGCTGCGGGCACATGAAATTACCCTGATGCAAATTCATGAGGATTAGGCCAAGATAATAAAAACTGCATATTTAAGTACAAGGGAGTGTGCTGGAAATCCCAAATTGACGTTACAGCAGCAGCTTAACCTGGTTAACACAGGCCAGGAGAAAACATTACTGACAAAATTATTAGTCATTGCTAACTTGAAAAATATTAATTACAGTGAAGACATACCATAGCTTTGAGGTGCTTCAATTTAAATACTAAATTAAGCCAAAGGAAGACTCTTGCCAGTCTCAGGCAAATCCTCTGCAGGTATTTGGGTGCATTTCAAAGCCCTCTCCATCTCCCCCATGCTAAATCCCTCTGGAGCAGCCCCAGGCTCCTGGACCTGCTGATGGCAGGACAGGACAGGACAGGACAGGACAGGACAGGGCAGGACAGGACAGGACAGGACAGGACAGGACGGTGGCTGGAGCCAGCCCAGAGCGTGGCACATCCCCTCCCTGCCTGGAGCAGCAGAGCAGGGACGTTGCCTTCCCTCTGCAGAGTCTCTGACCTTGCTTTCAAGCCCAATGTGAAATGAATTCCAAAGTACCTAATCCTCACTGTGCAGACTCAGGATCCAATAACACTTCCCAAAAAAAATGCCTTTGAGCAGTTTGTTCATGAGAACTGATGTTGACAGGGAAGACAAAAATCAGGACAACCAACCTGGAGTAGCTGCTACAATACATCCACAAGACAGGTGTGCTCCTCAGCAGTTACAAGCTGCTTCACACTGCAGGCTTGTGCCAAAGTTCACAGAAATTCCACCCACCAGCCCCCCCTGCTTGGTACAAATCCTTCCCTCTCTGCTCAAATGACCATTCCGGGAGGGCTGTGTAAATAAGTGCTTCCTTTTAAACACACGAAATTGTGAAAGAACTCAAATCTGCTTCTCATGTGCCAGAGCTGCACCCTCAGCCTGGTGACAGCTCCATGGGTCACATCACAAGGAGCCCTAACAGGATTTTAGGTACACCCCAGGTCACATCTTCCAAACCTGCTCAGTCAAACAACATCACTCCTAAGCAGCAGTGCCAGTTTAGTTCCATTCCTTTCTCCAGAACCTCAGTTCTAGGGGCTCTCTGAAGTTTCAGGCTCTGCATCTTCTTGTTTCTTAAATATAAACTTGGATATTACTGGGAGCCCAGTTCAGGCTGGAGGACCACAAACTGCTGAATTCTCAAACTGGGTGTCTTTACACCCTGGCCCAAGTGCATCGTGCTCCAGGGAGGAGCTGCAAGGCTGGGGCCCTGCAGGGCAAGAACTTCATCTTCTCAAAACTAAATAATTGCTCAGTAATTTCAAAGTTCTCCTCTGATTGCACAGTAGTTGCTTAATGAAGCCATTTTCTGATTAAAAACACCTTAACAAGTCGGGAGAAGGAAAACCAATCATCCCAAGGTTTATGCTTTGCTAATCTCCACAGGAAAAGAGTTAAAAAACCCGAAGCATCTCAGGCTTTTCTTATTCTGGCTTAGAGAGGAGCAGGAACATAAATAAAAATGTCCATAGTTTTCCCTGTTAATCTCTACGTTTCGCACAGAACTGGAGGTGTCTGTTAGCAAGAAGCTCCTACCACAGCATCCTCTGCAAGCCCCCAATCCCTGCCCAGAGGATCCAGGTGCTCCTTACTGCAGCCCCAGCACCAGGGATGCTGCCAGAGGATCTGCAGGAGGCTCCTCCCTGTCCCCCATGGCAGGGATTCACCGCTCCCCACCCAACACAAAGACAAGGTGTTTCTAAGTAGGTCACCCAGAGCCGGCTGGTAATTACAGAAACACGTTAATCAGCTTTGCCAGGCAGAGCTGCTTTTCTCTTCGAGAGCCTTTTCGTATCAGCTCGCTCTTCCCATCTCAGACAAACCAACATCCACGGTCACAGCACAACACAAATCTTGCTCTCTGCCAATTCTGGCCCCATCTTGATGACAAAGGACAAACTAAAACAGACATGAAGTGTAAAACGTGTGAAATTATGTTATTGTCAGAAGTGTGGAAGGGAAGGCGAGGGCTGCCTTCCACACGGAAGCTCAAAATTAACAGGAGTTCAGATGCTGGGATCTCCTTCGTTCGAGCACATCCTGCCCACGGAGCTCCAGGCTTGCAGTGAGATACCAAAACCCACAGGATTTTCCCACTAAACTCACTTTGCAAGTTTGTTGACTTAGCTCCAGAATGCCAGACCCTGCTATGTGCAGTGCATGAGCAGCTCAGTTCACAGAACAGCTTAATGCCACTTCCTTGTCTTTGCAGCTTCTGAACACACACTTCCGCACAGCAGTTCACGCCTGCAACTATGTCTTTTCCTTTTTGTGACTCATTTTTCCAGGAGAATCTCAGAGAAATCAGTATTAAGCACACTACTGCTGCAATTTCACAGTCTCCACTTTCAGTGGCATGTTAAGAGATTTATCAGGGTTTTTTTCTCACTATCAAAAGCATTAAAACCTGAGTTGTACCCAGAGCTGCAGCAGGGAACTTCCCTCTTGCACAGCCAATTCCCAGGTCCTGAGCTATCCCTGCTCTGGGAGCCCTTCCATGTCCAGCTGCTCCCGGCGCAGGCAGGCACAGCAGCAGTGCCTCCAGGTGCGCTGCTCCAGGCCCGGCTGCAGAGCTCCAGGGATGCCAGCTGGGCTTCAGGACGCAGCAGCAGCACCAAGGAGGTGCCCCAGCTCAGGGTTTTCAGCACGAAAGAGCAGCTGCACTGCCAGGTGTCCCCTGGGCCATGCTCTCCCCAGACATGGGTGAGGGAGCGTTGGGATGCAGATCATCTGCAGAGCCCCAAAGGGAAACCTGCAACCACTGACCTCATTTTCTCCATACTCCCAAGGCATTAAGAAGCGGCTTTCGTCCTTTACCACACCTGACATTTGTGCTTTTCTGGCCACGTGACCGGTGCTTTCAGAGGGGTGTTTAGTGAAACAGCCCCTGGCTGAGAGTGGCACTCTGACCACAACAGGTTTGCAGACAGAAGGAGAATGGGAATAACTGGGTTTGTCAATTAGACTTGTTGACTCCACTTCCATGACAGACTTCCTCTTTTATTCCCTGAAAAAAACCCCTGCTGGTTTATGCTGAAGACAGTTGATCTTCAACAAGACAGCAAAGGATTGATAGAGCAGAATTTTGCAGAGCCTGAAATAGCTGCCAAATCCAAGAGGCTGTTGGGAAATGAAAACCAACAAACATAGTCCTCTAAGGAAAACCTGGTTTTGTTAAACAAGGTCACACAGTCTTTTTGTTGTTTTCTTGTCTTCGTATTCATTTTTTCTTACATGTTTCTACATCTGCAGAGATCTCCTACTGGAGACCAAGTACCAGTTTTCCCATGTTCCCCTTTGGAATTCTACAGTATTTCTTCTGCAGGAGCAATTAGTATTTGCTGTTGTTTTAAAAGAAAAACCCCACAGAAATAAAGGAAAAGTATGACTCACTGAGAGACCAATAATTAGGTCATGTGTTCAATTAGTTTTCATGCTTAAGTAGTTACTCTTTAGGAAATGCTCCCCCTTTGATGTGCAGCAGCAACTTCCCAATTAATTAGGCAGAAAAAAGCAATGAAGGAATGAAACCTCAGACACCGAATCAAAGCCCAGAGATCTCTAATGAGGGGAACAACAGCATCAACAACAGACAACATGCACTAAAAGGTAGAGGCTTTCAGTGATCCATTTCAAGTATCTCGGCTGTACTTCCTTTGAAATTAAGAGGAAACTGTTGGAAAGCAGACTAGAAGAGAGGGAGAAGCAGCCTGTTTGATCAGAAAAATCACTGTTTCCTTGAAGGCCTGCCACAACAGAGAGAATCTGTCCATATTGTAGATGTGTCCTCAGAGACCATCACTCACTGTTGCAGGCAAGAGGCATCACGCAACGGGTGAGACTGGATCAGAGGGAAATGGGAAATGCCTTGATTTAAAACCTGCACAAGGAAGAGATGCAGAAATGCCGTGTTCCAGTGCCCATCCCACCCTCAGCAGGGATGCTCCGGCTGCAGGCATTCCCAAACACCAGCACTTGCTTTCAAGCCACTCTTCCCAAAGGCTTTCTGAAAGTTTATTTAATCTTATCTTCTAGACTTGCCCAGTCCTTTCCCCATGCAGGATTTTCACCTCCCTTCTCCTTCACCCCAGGGATGCCCATTCAGGTATAATCCATCCAGCTACAATGAAATCAGCTCATTCCAGGAGAGAATTAAAACAGCCCAAATGACTCTGAGAGAAAAAGGAGGAAATTGAGAGAAGAAAAAGGGAGGCAAAATGGCAGCACTTGAATTAAAAAATCAATACTGTAATTGACTTTGTTTTATTTAGGCAAGTGGGTGTAAGGGGAAAGGATTCTTTGGGACGTGATGCTTCAAGCCCCTGGCCTCGCTGGTGTCGCACAGAGGGTGCGGGAGCCCTGGAGCTCCTGCTCTGGAAGGGCAGGAGGGGAGTGGTGATGGCCAATGAGTCTGGGTACAAACATCTCCATCCAACTACTCATCAGAGGATGCAGAAAATCCCAAACTCCACAGAAGAGCTGACCTTCACCTGGAAGGTCTCTCTGCAAAAGATCCCACTGAAACAGTTCAGTAGGACCTCAGGACAGCTTGGAGCCACAGAGGAGTTGTGTGTCTGCGTCCTTCTCACCTCTCCTAGGAACGGCTATGAGCTGCAGAGTTTGGCCTTCCTGGCACGACTGGGAAAGCTCATCAGAGAATAAAGAACAGGAGTGCAAAAAGCATCTGGTGCAGGAGTGCCACTGGGATCCGTGTGCACCAGTAAAATCCCAACAGAAGCATCCAAATGACTGAGAGAAGGAGGAAAAATTCCTGTGAGTGTTCTGGTCAGTTTAGAGTTAAAAAGAGAAACTGGCCAAAAGCCAAAGCCAACAAAGAGGAAAAATAAAATCTATAATTTCATGCAAATTTAATAAGCATATGCTCCAGACTACTTCATACCAGGTCCTGAATTATGTAAACTGTGCCTCATCCAACCCAAGCCTTTGGCTGCTCAGCCCCTTCTCCACAGCACATCCCAGGCACGGAGGCACAGGGCACTGATTGCCCAGGGAAGGCTGGGAGCCAAGGGAGGAGATGGCCCCCAGGAGAACCAGGGGGAGCACAGCCTGGCACCCTCCTAAGGAGCAGGCAGCAATTCCACTGCAAGCTCTTCCCAGAGGTTCAGTGCAGGGATCAGAGCACACGGGTGCTCTCACACCGTGCTGGGGCTCAGCTCTGACAGCTCCAGCCAGGAGGGTGCAGAGACCTCACTCCCTCCAAGCAGTCCCGGAGCAGCAGCTTCATCCTCCCACCCAGCTCTGCAGGGCTGCAGCCCAGGGCCCAGGGCCCAGCTCCTCTGATGAACTGGGACTTGCAGAGCAGTAACTTG
Source organism: Dasyornis broadbenti (assembly GCA_013397935.1). Classification (NCBI taxonomy): domain Eukaryota; kingdom Metazoa; phylum Chordata; class Aves; order Passeriformes; family Dasyornithidae; genus Dasyornis; species Dasyornis broadbenti. The sequence goes on along the minus strand of VZRN01001088.1, from coordinate 169,919 downwards.
TCCTCATAAAAATCCCCACGAGCTGCTGCATCTCCATAAAGCATCCCACTGCAGCAGCACTCGCAGTTCGCAGTCCATTAGTCCCGTTTTCAAAGGCTGTCGCCTCTTAAACTAAGGCAAGTCCCTGCCTTTGCAACGGCACAACCTGCGGTGCTGCCAAGAAAACTGAATTTACACCCCTACAACAGGGAAATGTTTGCTGCTCCCTGCAGCACAGCAAAGCCGTGCTCTGGCTGGGCACCTGCTGCAGGGCTGCACCTCACAGCGGCAGGGCTCTGCAGGGGCTTCTGACTGAGGCTCAGCAGCAGAGAAATCCCTTTTCAATATGATCAACTCCTTATCTCAATATTTTAAATACAGAGCATGTGAGGAGCCTCCAACAGAAACTCCAGTTATTTCATTCTGGGCAATTCTGTCTCAGCCAAAGGCTCCCCTTTCCCGCTGTTCCTCGGTGATCCAGGCCCTGCCACCAGCAAGCCCCAGCTCCACTCAGCTCCTCCAGCCACTCCCAACCCGCCACCTGCAGATTCCCAAAGCGGAGGAGCAGTCCCAGGGAAGGTTTTCCCCTTCAGTCAGGCACTACTGGGTCCTGTGCTCTTCACTTTCTCTCCCTTTTCTCCTTCCACTCTCAGTTGCTTAAGCAGCCCCTTTGATCCCGGTATTTGAGCCTCTTTCCAAATTACCCTTCCCTGCCCAGCGAAGCTCAAGCCCCAAACCCAAGCGAAGGTTAGTGTAGAGCTGTCTTGGTTTTCCTTCCACTTTTTCACCTGCGCCTCAATAATGTCTGCACTGAAGTGCAAGAACTCTTTACTTGTTCAGAGAACTCTTTTATCAAGACAGATCGAGCCCACAGCTCCGTCATCTCCCACCCTCTCCCCCAGCACAATCTTCATTTGAAAACGGCATGAAATGACTGAATATTGCTTAACTGCAGGATTTTGCAGAGGAAACAACAGCTGAAGTGGTTTTTACTCCCGCAGCACACAAATTTATGAAGCTACACAACAATAAAGCAAAGTCTTAAATTTAATCAGAACAAATACTTCAAGCAACGGCAAGTTGATAAATTATTTAGAAAGGGGCTCAATAAGACCTGGAAGGAAATATCCATCAGCTGTGCAGCCTGGCTGGGAGCCTCCAGAAACAAGGAATTTTCATGCTTTACCTCTTTTACAGTTTTCTTTCAGCTAAGCTGTTTGCATTGAGCAAAAAGGGGGATGGTTGAACAGAAGCAGCAGTGGCACAGGACTGGGCACGCAGTGGTCATCAGTGCCACCACCCTCTGCCAGCAGTGAGCAGCCCCTGTGCAGGCCCAACAAGGCACTGGTGACAGGCAGCTCCTGGGGGAAGGAACTGGCAGCCAGGGAATATTGGCTATTTCAGAAGATTTTCATGATTGGGTCTTTTTTTCAGACTGCCTGGTTTTCCTCAAATTGTCTTCTTTCCATCCATTCCTCAACCATTCCAAGCCCCCAAGAAACAGACAAACCTGGATGTATTAGTATTTATATGAAAGCTCTAGGAAATTCAATAATGTTCCTATTGTTTTATTGCAGATGGCACACCAACCTCTCTTTATTACTGCAGAAAGCTCCAGAGCCCTGTGGAGTGCAATAAACCAGGACGTGTTTGGCTTTGCAATGTGTCAGGGGCTGTGATTTCCTGCAGGAGCCAGGGAATCATCCCAGCTCTGGGATTGCCTCCACCAGGCCCACGCAGGGAACCTGCTGCTCCTGACCTGTCCCTCCTCCCTCGGAACCAGGGACTGTGACACAGAGCACAGGAGAAGGGCTGTTTTCACCTTTGCACCAAGATGTTTTACTCTCCTCTTTGATTTCAGGCACTTTTTGAATTTTCTGCTGAATTCTTGGGCTGTTGAGACGTAAAACTTGTCAATGTACCATGAGGAAAAATGCAAAAGGGAATTCTCTTGTCTTAACTACACAGTAATATCTGCCAGAAACGCTCCGAGACAAGTCCTTCTGACACAAGCACACTTAGAAACACTTCAGAAAAAAGCAGGCCAGGAGCCAGAGGCTCAGAGCAGCAGAGGCTGCCCCACTGGGGCAGTGACTGCCCAGGTTCTGCTGCCAGGGCAGCCCCAGGAACAGCCAAACACTCACCCTGGGCTGCCAGTTCTCGTACTGCTTCTGCAGGTTGGCCCCGATGGTCTCCAGAGCTTTCTGAGGCCCCATGGACAGAGGATCTGGGAACAGAACACACAGGAGCATTTCTCACCCCAGCTGCACCACTCAGGTCAGGATGTTTTCATGCAGGTTCCTTTCATTATCAATTTCAAACTCATAAACACCTTGCTCGTCATGGAATTTACTCGGGGACCCAAAAATTATTCCCAAGTTCTTCAGTCCAACAAAAATCCAGTTCCATCACAGACTGTCAAACGTGGAAGATTTCTCTCACTGAGGTACTAAATGCAATTTTGTTTTGAAAGACAGGAGAGGCATTACATTTGTTTCTCTTAATAATGAAATAAGGCTTCTATTGTAAATAATGACAAGAACTCAAATTGGTTAAATATTTGATGACAAACATTTTCTGTTGATGAATGCAAAATCCTGCTTCATTTACTTCCTCTGCTTCCTGCTCCAGAGATTGTGTGCCATTTGTAATATTTAAGAAGTTAATTTCATTGCTGGATAATTACCACAATCCATACACAGCAATATAATTCCAGCCCATGTGCTTTATTCAAATACTATGGACATATAATTAAACAATTAACAAGTTTTAAAAAAAACCCTACAAGCTAATATTTTGCTATTTAATATCAATTATTTTAAAAGCACTAAACCGAATCAATGAAGAGGTTACTTTTGTTAGACACAAAATATAATAAAGCAGGATGAAAGCAGGATTTGAGAGTTATTTTTCTTTAATGAATAAAAGCACGTGGAAGGTGCAGCAGGGCCTGCATGTGGCTCTGCTCAGTGGCCATCTGGCACCAGGGGTGACCAGCTGTGACCACAGCTCAGGTGTGAACGGCAGCAGCTGCACCCCAGAGAGCTCCCCAGAGGCTGCACGTGTGGCACAGACACTCCTGCACCGGCCCCTCACTGCTCCTGAGACGGGAGGCAAAACAGCAGATATTTCCCCAATTGCCTTCTGCAGAAATTTCAAGATGGCTGGAAGTGGAAGGAGCACTTGTGTACATAAACACACTGAAAATTTAATTACAAAACTGCATTCAAAATTCTCTTTGCTAATGATCGGCACTAACGACTTTATTGAAATGACTCTGCAATGCTCCTCTGCTGGTGTATGAGTGAGACATCAGGGCTGCTCTCTGCACTGCTCTGAGGCACCTGGCTGGGCCTGCTCAGGGCCTTGCGCTGCTTCAGAGTCATCAGCGTTTCTGGGTTAAAAACCTGAGATGCTGTGATTCACAAAGCAGGCAATGCAAGGTTAGAAACAAGAGCTTCTGAAAGTTCTTTAAGAAATTCAGTTTGTGCGGTGATTAATTTGCTCCTGGGGCCTGTCTGAGCCCCGAGTTGAGGATTATAGAGGCCAGCGTGGGACGCGCTGGAGGCTGAACATTCCCAATTCCTGCATAAAAACCAGATCTCTCTGAGAAAGCTTCTGTACACAAGACATTCCCTTCTAACATTACTTCAGATTTGCCTCATCCTGATAATTAGACTTATTTCTCCAAAACCAAGGCAACTTTTAATTTCTTCACAAAAAAACCTAGGAATTCAGTGCAGTGCTACATGAAAGTAGCAAACCCAGGTGTTGGAACTGCTGGCAAGACATCCTTGGGAATAATTCCAGGTCTTCTGAATGATTCCAATTAAAACAGCCCCGAAGCAGCCACCTCAAAACACAGCAAGGTGTTTCACAAACCTCCCTGCTCTGCTGAGTGAGGCAGAGAGGGGGGATTTAAAGCTTTGCAGATCCCAGCACTCTGAAGGTGTCTCTGCTCAGAGATTTCCTCAGATATTTATAAATCTAAAATAATTACAAGAAAGCAAGGCAGCTCATTAACAGCTGTTTTTCTCCATGGTCTCTCATTTCAGAACACAGCAGGAGAGATGACCCATGGCAGCAGCTGGAGCTGGACTCTTCATTAACCCAGAGAAAGAGAAATCAGATCCCAGGTCTCCTTCTGCCTCAGCCCGGTTTTAGGCCCTGGGAATGCACAACTTTAGGATGAATTCCACGCTGTGACTCAGTGTTTGTGAGACTCAGGGCGGCTGGAGCCTGGAGGCTCTGGGGACTCACCAATCCAGCACTCCAGGCGGGCACAGGGAGTCGTTTTCACCACATCTGGGGGGTCCACGCCGACGTTGAGGCACAAAACTAAGGCAACGCTTACAGTCTTCATCTGCAAAGACACGCAAAGCCACGGCTCCTCAGTGCAGGAACAACAGCAACTTGCACTGGGGTTCACACTTTACCACCCCCAGAACTTGTGCAGGGCTTTAACCAACCTCTCTTACCTGCTGTTTCACATGGACTATTTTAAGCAAGGCGTGACTGATGAAATTTTTCATTTTTTTTTTATTAGAACAGTACTTAGGCCCTTTGTTACTATTTTTGTTATTATTTCCAGAGCCCATTCTTCTCTTTCTGAGCATGGAAATAGATCCCAGTGAACTTCTGCTACTCATCTTAAATTAGCCATTGTCCTACTGAAACACATTATTAAAACATGAGGCAATGCTATTCAGGGGCCCTGACCAATATCATAATGCAGTGTGTGATCTCTAATATTGAAACTAAAAGAACTACAGTGGAAAACCCCCAAGTGACAAACGAAACCATAAAAAAACTAAACAAACAAACACACACTAAAACAAAGACATTTAGTGCACTTTTTATTTTGTTTTCTTCACGTGTTCGTTTTCTTGGAGAGCCCTGTAAGGAGAAATCCTGGCGTGGCTCCAGCTGCTGCTCCAGCATTGCCCTGGCAGCACGTGGGGTTATCCCACCTGGGCACCACGAGTGTGCCCAACCCAAACTCACCCAACCTCACCTGGGACCCAAAACCTGCATTAATGACAAACCACCTTGGCCAGCTAAAAATACTGCCTGAAAATGACTATTTCACATCTTTATGGTCTTTCTCGGGACTCCCTCGTCCCAACACCTAAACCAGAGAAGGGAAACAAAAGCAGTGACGAGGCTCTCAGTGATTCCAGGCATTCAGGGCTTGCCTGCAGCAAGGCCACCCACATCCCCACTTCCCCAGGGTGCTCCGTGCAATCCACAGCAGCAGGGGGGAAAAGATCCCGAATTTCACACGTACAGAAAACACTAGAGCCACACAAATGTGTAATTTCTACAGAAACCGGAGCAGCCAGACACCGTTCACACCATGGAGGGGGGACAGGCTCTACAGCAGGACAGAAATCCTGCGGTATTTCCTCACTCCCATGGCCATGACGGGAAACACGGAATAGAAAATCAGCAAGAACTGTGGTTCATGGCTTCATCCCAAACCACGTTCCTGCTAGCAAACCCTGCAATCCTGTAGGAGCTCCTCATGCCCAGCAGCTCCCAAGGAGCAAGCAGCACTTTCCAGCACAGAGATGAAAACAAGAGCCTGAACTGGGATTCCCTGACCAGGATTCCACAAGGGCTCCCGGGAAGTGCCCATGGATGGGGCGGAGATGCCCAGAGCTGCAGGTCAGCACTAAGGACGTGCTTTAGAGCGCTGGCTCCAAGGGAAGGACAGTGCACAGCGAAAGCAGCGCTGCTGCAGAACGAGGGCAGCTGCAAGGTGCAGCTCAGTCCTGCAGAGCCTTCACCACCCCCAGCAGCTCAGAGGGTCCTGGACCCCCCCAAAAACACCATCCAAAAGCCCCTGGCACTGCCCTGCCCACAGGGACACCTTCCCAGACAGCCCAGGAGCTGCAGGGTGTGAGGGCACGGACGCTGCCAGAACCATCACACGCTGCCACACACGCACTGCACGCCCCCAGGGAGACACAGAAAACTACACACAAAATAACTTATGAGACGTGGGAACACATAAATCATCCTTCCAAGAGAAAGGATCCTGCCAAGCAATCGTCCCCATCTCATTTATTTATTGTCTCCCATTTGCAGTCTAATACTGACTTATTTTTCAGTATTTTGCTGGTAACATCTGATTGGTGGCTTATGCTGAACAGGCTGATATTTATTTTCCACTCCCAAGTTCAGGGTTTTAAATAAGTGTTTCTTCTGGAAAACTGACAGCAAACCCACGAGAGGAACAGGAACTGATCCCTGAGACAAATGGGGTGATTTCCCCTCTGCCACCTCCCCCAAAGGATGTGAAGCATCGCACTCCACACGGTTTGTTCTGCTAACAAGGAGCACATCCTGAGAACTTCAGCTCATTCCTCTCCCCTCTGACTGCTCCTCCACATCCACATCCATCCTGAGGGTCAATCAGAGAACGGCCTGGGTGGGCAGGGACCTTAAGCCCGTCCAGTGCCACCCCTGCCATGGGCACCTTCCACTGTTCCAGGTTATTCCAAGCTGGACATGGACACTTCCAGGGGCAGCCACAGCTGCTCTGTGCCCTGTGCCAGGGCCTCACCTCCCTCACAGGGAGGATTTTTTCCCCAATATCCCATCTAACCCTACCCTCTGTCAGTTTGATGCCGTTCCCTGTGTCCTGTCGCTCTAGGCCCTTGTAAAGAGTCTCTGTCCATGTTTCCTGTCAGCTCTTGCAGGCCCTGCAAGGCCACACTGAGCTCACCCCAAAGCTTCTCCTCTCCAGGTGAACAATCCCAGCTCTGCCAGCCTTCCCTCCCAGCAGAGCTGCTCCATCCCTCGGTCACCCTGGTGCCTCCCCTGCCCGGGCTGCAGCAGCTCCAGCTCCTTCCTGTGCTGGGCCCAGGGCTGGGGCAGCTCTGCAGGTGGGCTCTCACCTGAGCACAGGGGCCCAGGGGCACAATCCCCCCTCTCCTGCTGCCCGCGCTGGGGCTCAGCCCAGGCTCAGCAGGGTTTTGGGGGACAATGCACCGGACCAATCAAAAAAACCCCAAACCCCTGAGCCCAAAACACCCCAAAATGCCTTTCCCATTTCTAAACTCTTCTGGAACACACCAGAAACTTCATTGCATATTTAAAGCTTTAATACAAGCAGTATGAGGACATTCTCATCTGTCATTACGACAGTGGAAATTTTCTTTTCCCCATTTCAGGAGTATATCCATCAGAATACACTTCCATGGATTTTTGTTAGAATTAAAAAATGAAGCAGAAGAACATTTGGCAAGTTTGTAAGAAAACCAATATCCAAAATGCCTTGTCAGCAAAGGCTCAAGATCAAACCCCAGCAGCTCTTCCTGTGGGCTCTGCACTTTGGAGTGCCATTTGTATGTTAAAAAATGGGATACAACTCCCAGGCTTGTACTGCATCTGATTTTAAGTGATTTAATAACTCTGGGTCAGAACCTGCAATACTTAAATGGCAAAATCCACTCACTCAAAATGCTCTTGCTGAGAAGTGATGGCACTGAATTCATCCCAAAGCCATTGGAAATGGGACTCAGGCAGCAGTTCTGTGTCTGCTCAGAAAAGAAGGTGCTTGTTAAAGCATCTGACACTGAAATTTACATCTTACGCTAAAGACCTTTTAAAATATTCCTAATTCACCTCTTACTTCATTTAGAGGCCAAACAGATCTGCAGGTGAGTGCAGTGCAAGTTCTGAAGTTATTTTCAAGTCGAAAACCCCATGATGTTATGGGTTTGGTTATAAAGGTGAAGTTTTATTGTCCCAGGGAGCCCACCTGACCCCACCGGAGCATCCCTGAAAGTGACCCCAGCCCAGGGTGACTCCGAGACACCCGTTTCAGCCTGAGTGAGAACATGTTTGTAACTCAGAGTCACAGAACTGCTTTAGAGCCTAGTTCAAGGAATGCCAAGAACAAGTCAGCGCATTCATGAGAAATTCTGCATTTCGTGGTACATTTCAGACTGGACGTTTTAAACCTCCATTAATATTTGATTTTCACACTGCAATTTGCAAGCTGAAAATTTTCTGCTTAAACATTACCCAGATGAACACTCAAGTGTTAGAAACCGGCCTGGGTTTATGCCAGTGAGCTCAAATTGCTTCTGGGAGTTAATACAAACACAAGATTAAGTCAGCATTAAACATGAAATATATGCAGCTACATTATTTTACTGACTTGAGGATGAAGTTATCAACATTAAATACACATACTAGGACAAATTCCCAAATTCCAAATCCTCATAGGAGTCTCATCTGAAATCCCTCACTGGCCAAGAGGCTCAATTTCCTGCTTGTGCAGGAAATTCATTCCCTTCTTGAAGTCTTTTTGGGACATTTTTCTCTACACACATTTACAGATTTAATAGCAATCCCTTCACCAGCAGGCAAACGCAGCGAGGTGTTCCGCAGGTAACTCCTGCCATGAAACGCTTCAACAAGGATGTCTCCAAAGAGAGCAGAACAGCAACACTGAACAAGAGGAAACATTGTTCTCCTTTGAGTTCCACTTCACTCTGCAACACCCGAAGTTCCTGTTTGCTCTTTGCCAAACCTCTCCATTTTGGGCTCCCAGCTGAGAGGTGACAAGTGCTGACATTCTGTCCAGGCACCATTCCCAGGGCTCTGGCACCACGTTCCACTGAGAATGCAGCTCTGAATCAGCCAGAGAAAAGGCTGAAGGTATTGAACAGGCAAAGTCCTGACCTTCCACTCAATCACACAACACCAGTGCAAGGCTCCTGAAGGAACGATTCCCAACATAGCCCACACAGACACGACTTTCCCCTACCCAGGGGAATAGAAATCCCTGTTGCCTCTTCATCTCCTGCACCATTTGCAAGGTAAAGCATCTAAAAAGAAGAGCTTTCAGTTTCAAGGCATTTTTTTTTTAATGTAAAGTTTAAGGTAAATAAATTGTTACGGGGGAAAAAAAAATCTCTGTGTGCTTCTCCACAGCAATAAAAGCAGTAGAATGCAAAGAACTCCTTCAAGTTAACATTAATAATTCAACAGCTCTGCAGGTTGTCTCCAGCCATCTGTAGCCCAAAGTCGGTTCCTGGTGTGCCAGCCTGCTCTAGATTCCTGGATCAACTCCTCCCGAGGGTTTGTTTTCCTTCTCTAACCCCTGAATTCAGCACTAATGCTCTGAACTTTCTTCAGAGGTTTTCTGTCCCAATGTGCTCGTTCTCCTACACGTGGTTCCAGCTCTTCACCACGCACACTTGGAACCACTGCTCTCAGGGTTTACTTTGTAAGCACTTCCTAAGCTTGAGGCTGAATTGCTGCTGCCAACCCCTGCCCCAGGTATCCACAGCCACTTCCCGTTCACCTGCTCTGGGAACAGCGTGCAGCTCCTCTGGGTGACCGCAGTGACATCCACGGCCACGCCGCGGCTCAGAGCCCTCAGAGACGCAAGGTGACCGTGTGTGACCGACTGTGTTCAGCGCTAAAGACTCCAGACTCGAGCAGCTTGATCCTCTGCGTCACAGCAGCCAAGCACTGCTTTCCAACCCCTCTGGGATGCTTAGAACTAAAATGATGTTTCCTTCCCTGTCAATCACTTCTTTAAAATAATGAAAATAATAGAAAGCAAGTATTTTACTCCTGTGATCTTTACTTTCTTTATACAACCTCCAAGAGAACTGACAAGAGGCGTTTTCCAGATGTCACTCCCCATTTATCTGTGACAAGGGGTTTCCTCCTCTCCTCTGCTTTGCATTCCTGCAGGCTTCTCCTCATGGCTCCACGGCAGTCCCAATCCTGTCTAGCACTGCCTTTAAAAGGTGTCCATCTTCCCAGGCACTGACTGATGCAGCTTCAGATCTTCCTTACAAGCTATTCCTTCAAATCATTCCTAGACGGCCTCTCAGATCTTTGGGGAGTCAATAACACGGGATGCACACGGAGCGTTTGATCAGGAGCCGCCGTCTTGTTGGAGAGGAATCCCTGAGCCGCAGCCAACTCCTCCACGTGCAAACGACTTCGGAGAACAGGAACCTTGCCCGGCTTACAGGAGAGAGCAGGAGGCAATGATCAGGACAAGACCAAGGCCATAGATCCAAGTGAAGTGTCAGGTTGTGTTTGAAGGCACGTGACACAAAACACTGGCCTCTGCCTCACAAACTCCACCACTCCGAGGGCTCTCAATCCCCTCCTGCTGCCGTGCCATGGAGAGGAGAGGGCACAAACCTTGCTGCAGCCTGTGCTCCTGCTGGAGGCTCTGCCAGGCTACAGGGGAGTCAAGCAAAGGGACAGCCGCGAGCACAGAGCTCCGTCCAGACCTGGAGAGGGGTGGTCTGACCCAGCCCTGGCCGTTCCCACAGCCTGTGCTCGCTCCCCTGGGCACTGCCCCACACTGCACTAATTACACTCATTACAGCTCCACTCCATCCCTACCCAACAGGGCTGTAGGTCACCCTGTCACAGCTCGGCAAGGAGCAATCAAGAAGTACAAATACAGAAATAAAAATACAAGTGAGGGTGTTGCTGGCAGAGCCTCTGAGACAATGAGATCAAAAGGAATCTTCAGCCCCTGAGCCTGTCTGTCGCCCATCACACCCCACAGCACGGCCTTGCACTGAAGGATGCCACGAACACCAGCCACACAAAGCCGGGCATCTAGAGAACGCTCTTGAGAGAAGAACAGCGGAACAAGGCAAATATCAAACATCCTGGTGTATCAAACTTGGCAATGCCAGCTAAAGCTCCGAGGGCCAGCAGGATCAATAACCCCTCAGCCACCCAAGGCCATGCTACGCCAACAGCCACCTCTGGACAGGCCAGGAGGGAGAAGGTCAGCACAGCACCAAGCCAATGAAACAGAACAACCCCACAGCCAAACCCCCAAACTCCCCAGAAAAACCACCCAGCCCATGGGCCTCGGACACTTCCACGGATTTCTTGTGCAGGCAGGTAAACTGTGTGTCTGAATTAAGCACATTTGTATGCAGTCCTGCTTTAATCTGCATTTCCAGAGAAACCTAATTGTGGATTCCTCTTCTCATAAAAACAGGATTTAATTCTCACTCAGCAAGTTATGAGGCAGCTGGAAAAAAAATGTTGAGGTAAAACTATTACAATCAGCTTCGCTGCTCTCTGCTTATCTTAGAAATCAATATAAATACAGCAAATCTTAATTTAAATATTCTGAATTTAATAGCAACTTGTCAGTAAAACCTGGTGTACTTGGAGTCTTTTCCTTTAAATCAAGTTATATGCTTCGGTTGCTACCAAGGCTGGGAGATTTAATTCAATACACAAAGCATAATTCCAACCCTCTTGTGTTAAAAATATTCTTTAAATAAATAATAGATCAAAGCAGTGTCACTTTGATGGCATATGCAGTCCATGGAAGGGGGAGAAGAAGGATTAAATGTTTTCAGAGCAGCCCTCGTGGAGGAAGGGGCGGGGGACACCAGTGAATTCTCCCTTATTTCTCTAGATTCACCACTCATTACTCTGCTGATTTGATTCTCCCATTATCAGAGCTCTGTCTTCTAAAGAACCTTCAACTTCATATAAACTCTGGGGTTTTCAGAGCAACAAAGCAAGATGAAAAGAAGAGTCATTCCACTCCCAAATCTGTGAATCACTTCCTCTAACTGTAGTAGAGCTCGGATCACTCCCCATGACTCCTCGATGAATAAGGCAAAATCTGCCACTGCTTGGGGCTTTTGTGATTCACAGGAGAAAATGCCAGAGATTTACCTGAACTGGGACTGACAGAGCCCTCTTTGGGTTGACCTTTGAGAACTTCTTCATTTAGAGACAGGCTGGGGTGTCTAACGACAGGTAATGGTCCCCAGCCTGAGCTGTGACAAGTCCATTTATCAAATTCGAAGTCATGGGAAGTTTTCCACGCTCAGCTCACAGCCAGAGGCACATCCCCTGCTGCCCTCAGGAAACCTCCTGCAGCAGCATCCCAAAGGTAAGAGCACACCCGAAATCCATCAGCCCTGGCTTGTGGAAGAGGGAGGCGAGAGACAAAGGAAGCTCCGGGGAATGGGACAGACCCTCGCACTCTGGGGCTGCAGGGAAGGAAGGGGCTGTGCCGTGGCCTGGGCCGGATGAGCAGATGGACACCAGGGGCCGTGGGCACTGACAGGGCTGCAGCAGCATTTGGGTCACTGGGGAACAGTGCTGGAAGGCAAGGAAAGGGGAAGAGAGGAAACTTCCTGAATACAGCTAAAACAAGGAGTAATTAATTTATGATGCCAGAGAACAAAACAAAGCAGGTCGGGAACAAAACGGGGGAAAATCAACAGCCCATCAGTTTCTCCCTGACTGCACAGGCTGCCAGGTCACTGCCCTCACACCACTACTCCAAAGGGCTTCACAGGAAAACACCAAGTTCCTGGGTTTTTATCCAGGTGTTCAATTCACTGGACAAACCCGTCTCACTCCAACTGCCACTTCCAGCCAGGCCATGGGAAAACAGCAGCATGAGTGAGCTGCCCTCCACCTTCTGCTGGGCTGTGACGCTCAGTAACGGTAACAAGCAGGTGAAACATTTAACACCGGCTACAGAGAAGCCCCTGCTCACCCCCCTGAACTTGTGCTGCTGCTGCACACCCCGCTGATCAGCCCAACCCCGGCAAAGTCATTCCCAAATTAGAAACAGGCAACTCTGCGGATCAGGAAACATGGGAACAGAAAGTGTCCCAGGAAGGCCGAGGGATCACTAAAATAGACAAGCAAGCTCATCACACCTCCACAGGCTACTGGAGAAAGTCTCCTCTTTGCCAGAACCCTTTGGAGCAGTGGTGTCTGTGCTGCCTTTAGATCACACCCGAAACGCTCAGTTCAACCCAGCAATGCTCTGCCAAGTCCCATTTTCAGTACACAATTCTCCTCATGGTCCAGAACATCAGAGAAATATAATCACCACTCTGGGAACACTGAGACTTGGGGACAACCCGGCCACACTGCGTCTGGAAAGAAATTACGGCCAGGAGTTTCAAAAGTTATTCTATACTATTACAAGAGGGATCATAAACATAACGGAAATCTGGTCACCAGAACAATTCCTAAGTATCTATAAACACAAAGTTATGGGTACAAGAACTTTGAGACCCAGGCAAAGCGGAACCCAAAGCAGATTCCAGTAACAGAATGAGTGGAGATGACTGTCCATGACACTTCCTAGGTGCTTTGTTTGCTCTTTACTGACACAATTAAGTTGGCACATGGATGCCACAGATGATTCCACATCACCAGCAGGGACGTTTCTCTGTCACCTCAGCACTGTCAGTTTAACACACAACACGTCCCCAAACACAGGAACAGTTCCTGCTATAACACAACAAGAGTTTCAGCTGATAATGATTTCCTGCCTCCAAAATCCCACAATTTGTTTCTCCACGTGCAAGGACACCTTCATTTCACATTCCAAATAACACGCTGCTGGCAAGCTCCAAAAGCACACAGCTCCTGTGCACCTTCACCTCCAGACAGCTGCAACTCCTGCACCCACTGACCTGGGGCCTGCCCCATGCACCTGCTGGGCCCCAGAGCGCCTTCCGACCTCATTCATTTTATTGTCTTGCCTAAAACACACCAAAGTTTCATTGAAAGTGCTTAAATGACAGAGCTGCACAAAGAGCCAGTACCGTGAGCATGAAATCAGTACTTCTGAAACATCTGCAGGTTCCGATTCCGCGAGACTGGGACACAAACTATGGATCAACACCCAATGCTTCATCTAACAACAGCTCAGCAGCGCTCTGAGCTCTGACTCCCTTTTCACCTGTCCCCCGACTGCTCCTCCTCCAAACCCCATCCTGCCCTGGAGCATTACCCGGTCCTTCATCCTCCAACTCTGAGCCAAAGACTTGGAGCCTTCGATCTTCTCGCAGTGCCTTTTCTTCATAAAGGCCAGGGGCAAGTTCCAGTCCGTCAGGTCGGACTCATCCTCCTCCCCGAGCCCCAAGAGAGGCGACTGCAGCATCTCAGACTCCATGGGCGCGGATGCGCCGGGCAACACGTGAGCAGCGATGTCCAGCCCGGCACCCAGCGGGGCCGGGGGTCCCTCCGGCCGGAGGGGGGTAGGAAGGGACAAGGGCAGCGGCGGGTGGCGCTCCCCGGTGGGCGGGTAAGGACGGAGCCGGGGCACGCAGCGCCTTCACCTGGCGCAGGCAGCGGCCCCGGCCGGGCTCGGCGGCGCGGCCCGGGGAGGACCGAGGGGCCGGCGGGGACCGGGCCCGGGGCCTCCCTC
>VZRN01001088.1:121321-140807 GCA_013397935.1 Dasyornis broadbenti | reverse complement strand
CGGGCACCGGGGCGGGACCCCCGGCGGGACCCCCGCGCCCCGACCTGCCGCACTCAGGTACCCCCGGCCCCGCCGCCTGCAGCCCCCCGAGGCCTCCTACGCGCCGTAGCTGGTGACAAATAGCCTTTACCGTCCCCTCCAGTGCAGCTCCCACTGACAGGTCTGAAGCCTTTCTGCTTTTGATAATACACTCTCTTGTTTCTCTTACTGTAAAGGGAAGTTTATTACCAATAATAAAAAAAAAAGGGTATTTTTATGAAGATAAAAAAAGTTATAGAATTATCAGTGCTCCCTGAGAAAAAAAACACGTGCTTTGAGATTCTGTGGGATAAAAAGAGATAAAGAAGCGTATTTTGAGATAACAGATGCATTTTGTATGGTTTCCTTTTCTAAACTCCTGGTTTGTACTACAGATTGCAGAAATCACTCCCCAGCCCCCCTCCTGCCCCCCCCCAGGGCAGCCCTGGGCGGCAGTGGAGGATGAGGCAGAGAATTCACCCGGGGCTCCAGAGCCTCCCGACCAACTCCAAAGATGCGGCAAAGAGACGGGCGGAGCGGACGGGCCCAGAGCTCCCTCCCGGCGGGGGCACAGAGCCGGCCCCGCCCCGGCTGCTCCGGGGACCCGGCCCAGGCAGCAGCACCCCCAGAGCGAGACCCCGCGCACGGCTCAGGGCAGCGGATCCTCAGCCGTGCTCTTGGTGCGAGAAAAAAACCCCAAACCATCGAGAGTTAATTTCAGTTCCTCCCAAGCCCCTGTTCACATCGGCGACCACAGGCACAACCTGCTGAGAACAACGAGACCATGGCACAGGTTTAACCTCCAGCCCCAGGTGCGTTGGATTTGCCAAAAAACCACGAAAGGGTGTGATGTCAACACAGTGTACATAGTGTACAGTAGGGGAGAGAATTAATGTATCTTAATTTGTCATTATTTTGCTAACCAAAGCTGTACATTTTTCCTACTCCTGGCTCTGTCTCCTTTGGGATTTGAAGGGGTTCCGACACCCCGCGCATCCAGCCCGCATCGGCAGTTCTGACAATGCACTGTTTCTACGGATTCTCATGCTTTTTCCATTTTATTGCTGGGATTACATGAATTGTTGACTTTATTTTTACACAATAAAGCGTGAAGAAAGACACCGGCTTCTCTCACATGTGTCTGTTTGCCGAGCAGCCAGTGCGCAGGAGCTCGTCTTTTTCCACAGGAAGGTTTTTTGCCTGCATGAAGCAGGAATTTCTGCCCAGTTCCCCTTGGAGCTGGCTCAGGCGCTCCCTGAGCCTCTCTGCCAGGCTGTCTGCTTCTCCTGTACCCTCTTTCCCTGGTTTATGTAACACACCACGCAAACTGATGTATTTTTTCCCCAGGACAGTGGCTGGAAGCTCCCTCTGGGTCCTGCCAGGCTGGTGCAGGGGACAGTGGCACCCCCGGGGCTCTGCAGGGAATGTTCCCGGTGCAGGCATCACAACAAAGCCCCAGCACCGGCTGCCTCCGCTCCCTCCCCGCGGCCCCGCTCGTCCCTCGGGAGCCGGGCTGGGCTCCAGGCGCTGTTCCTGGAAGACAGCGCTCCCAGGGGAATCTGAGCGAGTGGCTCAGAGGGTGAGGTGGCGGGAGGCCTCCCCTGTGCCGCAGGCACGGGACAGGCCAGCGCTGTGCCCCCAACACTTCCCATGAGTGCTGCAGCTCCCCTGTCCCACAGCTGCCTCAGAGCCACATGAACTGCCTTCGGCATCAAAGATGCAAGGAGGAAAATCAGCGCTCGCTCCTTGTAACCAAAACCAATCCCACACAACCCCCCCGTAACGCCCCCATCCCACTGCAGCTGGGACCGGGAATCGTGTGGATCCAGCCCAGGGCCGCAGCCTTGGGCACGGGCAGGACACGGTGACAGCAGCACCCCCTTCCTCCCTCCAGCAGAGCAAGGACACGGTGACAGCCCCGAGGGACGCAGCTGGTGGAGCCCAGCAGAGCCCTCGCTGGGCCACTCGCTGTGGCCAGCGAATCTTGGCTGCCAGGGGCTGGCCATGGTCACAGGGAGGGTGACGGTGACGGTGATGGCCAGGGTGAGGTTTGCTCCGGTGGCTGCTCCACATCCTTCCCGGGATGCCCCAAGCCATAACCACTGGAATACAGTGAACAGGGCAAGGCAAGGGAGATGCTTCGAGGCAAACTGCAGGGCTGGGAACCCGGTGTGTTTTTCACACCAAAAGGCACAGGCAGGAGCAGAGTGACAAGTGCTGGGCACTCTGGGGAGGGGACAGTCGGCATCAGGAACCTTCCGGGGCAAGAGGAAAGGTGACACGTCAGAACTGTTTCAGGGCAGTTCACTGAGCCCATGGGGACAGGCTGAGTGTGATGTGCCACCCGTCCATCAGCCCCTTGGGTGCTCAGAGAGGAGGCAGGGGACAGGCTGGGCAGCGATGCGGACACAGCGGGCACTGAAGGGGTGCTGAGGAGAACGATGCAACCATGAGCTCCCCGCTGGCCTGCTCCCCAGATCCCCCCCAAGAGCAGAAGGGACTCAGAGCAGCACCACTGCAGCCTCTCGAAGGCAGCAGCACTGCAGAGCCCCTGGCAGCCCCCCCGCCCGCCCTCCCCGGGCACCGCTGCTCCCCAGCCCTCGGAGCAGCTCAGCCCTCGCTGGCGACGCAGACGCCGTCCCCCCCCGCCCCCAAAAACCAGCTGCTCCAAGGACAGGCTGTTGGGTTCCATGTCCCTGGGAACAGCCTACATCCTTGCGAGGGGATGCTATTTATACCCAGGAACGGGTGGCAGCTCCTGCCTCCTTCTCAGCCCTCAGCCCCAAGCAGGCCCCTGGCCCTGGGGTGCTGCCACAACACCCTTGGCCCTCCTCATGCCAAGGTGAGACCCCAGTGCCACCCACTGCTGCAAGAGAGGGAACGGCCCCCAGCCAGGGGCTTGTGCTGCTCTACGATCTGAACTGCAGCAATGAACCAACACGAACAGGCAGGTTTGGGTTTTTGTGGGTATTTGGCAAACACTGCTGTGGTGGCACTGGGGCTGTCCCATGCCCCAAGGCCAGGGCAGGGCAGGGGAGGCTGTGGGTGGGATGTCGGTGATGGCTGAGGGAGCCAAGACTCCTGCACCCACAGGGTAACACATCCCGGCTCAACCCCTCCGGGGCTCGCCAGGGCTGCGAGGGACCCCTGAACTCCCCTGAGCCCCCCAAAGCCTGTGAGCATTGAACCCTCATGGCTGCCGTCGGCCCAGGCAGTGAGAAGAGAGGCAGAGCCAGGGCCATCGCTGTCCCTCCCTGTCCATGCCCCCATCCCAGCCCGGCACTGCAGCAGCTCCAGGCTCGACCCGCGTGTCCCAGCGCCGCTGCAGCAGTGCCAGCTCCTGCGGGAAGGAAGGAGGATCCTGGGAGAGGTGAGGAGCAGCCTGGCCCATCAATCACGCACCGTCCTGACACCTCCCGCTGCACCAGGAGCTGCTGCTCGGGGCTGGGAGCTGTTTGGTGGCACCAGCTCTCCCCGGTGACAGCCAGCCCCGCGAGCGCTGGGATCAGGGAGCGCGTTCCCGCCCCGGCGCACTAAATCCAGGAGCTTTTAGAGCAGCAGAGCAGATGGAGATCTTGGGCTGCGTGAGGACAGGCCCCAGGACTCGGGAGATGGCTCAGAAATACCGACGGGGGCGAGGGAGAGTCCTTAAGGGCAGGACACAGCTGGGATTTACAGCTCTGATCCGGCTCCTCTGGGGACTCACATGGGAGGGAAACGCCTCGCCGGGCACTTCTCATCCTGGTGCCTCCTCTGCTCCCCCTGCTCGGGACAGCTCCTCCGAGGGCTCCGCGGGGTGAGAGGAGGTGATGGGGAGGTGAAAAATCAAATCTGCTGTGTTTTACAGCAAAACACCCCCGAAAAACGGAGACGGCGTGTCCTGAAACGGCCTTTCCCACATCCCTGCCTGCACGGGAGCGCCTGGGGCCGCCTGCGAGCGGAGCTGCCTGCGGCACTGGGACCGGCACCGTCCCAGAGCATCATCACCACGCAGCGCCCGAGGCGCGCGAGGCACTTAATAAATGCCGTTGTTGGATTAATTAGCAGTGAATGTGTCATGCCGTGCGCCCGGCCCGCGCCGGCTGCAGGCAGCACATGGCTCCGGGAGACCCGGATTAAATATGCATGAGCCAGGGAGCGCTGGGAAGAGCCCCCCGAGCTGCGAGGGGAGCTCAGCTCCCGCCTGGGCAGGGCTGGCTCAGGGAAACCACAGCAACTCCGGGCACGGGGCTGCAGAAACCCCGGTGTCTTCGCACAGGGCGGCGTCGAACGGGCGGGACATCCCCCCCTCCCCGGCACGGATCCCCGCAGGGCTCGGAGCGGCAGCGCCCTGCAGGATGCCGCGCCCGGGGGCTCGGGCAGCAGCTCCGGCGGGAGCTCCCCGAGCAGGGCCCGAGGGGCTCAGCCGGTGCTGGGCACCACGGGGAGGGTCTCGGCTGCCAAAGCCCCCCCGAGGCTCCCCAGGGTCACCGCGTGGCTCCAAGAAGCCACGGGGGGAGGAGGAGAGCAGGGCGATGGGCAGCAAACCCTGCACCCGGGCAGAGCTGGGGGCACATCCCGGCTTGGGGAGGGAAGGATGGGATGGATCCCTGCGTGAGAGGGCGGGGGGAGCAGAGCCCCGGAGCTGCGGGGCCACGGCCGAGCCCTGCCAGGGCCGGAGCACAGGGAGCGGCCGGGGCACTGCAGGCAGCTGGACACCACCCCGGGCACCGAGTCAAGGCCGACAGAGCGTTCCGGACACAGGCGTGAGTCACTGGCTGTGACAGCGTCCCTCAAATGCCACTCATGGGCCTTTGCTGGCAGAGCATCGGCTCCTACACCCCGAGGCACTGCCCGGGCATCCCGGCCAGCGCAGCCGGGAAGGGGCTTCCTCGAGCCCTTCTTTCCCCCGGGGAAGCCAACCCGACCAGGCCAGAGCCACTCGGAACCAGCAATTCCAGAGCAAACGTTGCTTTTCACACCCCGCAGCCTCTCCAGGGTAAGGCTCTCCAGCCAGGGCTGACTTCAGGCAGCTCCCAGCAGCAGGGAGACCCCATCCCACCCCCACGGGGGGCTGGCAGCTGCTGGGAACACGGGCCTGCCCCCTTTTTTGCCTTCTCAGAATATTTTCACAGCCTTTTCCCGGGCTCCTCCTCCTGCGATTTTCCCAGCTGCTGTCAAACGTCACCTTGACAGCTGCTTGCTCCATCCTTCCCTGATGGATTATGGAGGGGCTGCGATCCCAGACTCCACCAAGGAGTTCTGGGCGGGCCCTCCTCTGGCTGGGGATCCCATGAGGGATCCCAACCCCATCCCGGGGGCATCACTCATTTCCCACCAGAGGGTCCCCACTAAGCCCCGCTCTGCCCCGGGAGAGCCTGTGGGTGAGCATGGAGCAGAGGAAGACTCTGTCTTCCAAAGCTGATTAAAATAGATGCAGCATCAAGCTAATTATGCTGATTAATTAGCATTTGTGGAGCAGAGTGGGCACAGGAGGGGGCACATGGCGAGGAGAGGGTGGTGCAGTGGGGTCAGAGCCCACCCTGTGCTGCCCCAGCACCCCCAGTGCCCCCCGGCTCCCCTGCGCTGTCCGGGGCTGGGGGTACGGGGGCAGCACGAATTTGGGGGATCCCCAGGCCCCCACTTCCCTCCCTGTCAGCAACAGATGCTGAACTCCACAGTGCTGCTGGAAATTAGGTCAGCGATAGCCTGCAGCAGATTTGAGCATTGCTCATCCTGCCCGCGCTCCGGTGCCAGCGGGAGATGCCACAGGGCAGCCCCACACCAGCGGCCACCCCCGGCCCGGCTGCAGAGGGGAAGGAGGCATGGAAAGGTCTGGATCAGCCCATAAATCCCCTCCTGCCAGGGAGGGATGAGCAGGGATGCAGAGCTCCACCGCGCTGCTGAGTCAGTGCCTGGGGAAGCTGGGGAATGAGAGGATCCCCCCAAACACCCCCACACACCTGCAATCTCACCCTCGGCACCTGATGGGGTGGGAAAACCCCACAGGCACACAGTGGCGCTGATTTATTCCTTCTGGAAAGCGGAACAGGACCCCAGGTGCCCACAGAGATGGTGCCCACCCCCAGCTCACACCAGCCCTTCCTCTCCAGCCCCCCAGAGCCTCCACACGCCCAGGAACCGGGATTTTCATGCGCCGACATTGGATTTGGGGCGGGTTGTGCTCCACAATTGGCAACGCTTTCGGCTCCCGTCTGCTCCCTCCGCAGGCCCCCATATGTTGGTGTCATTAATATTCATGAGCTCTGTGGAAGCATCCAGGGCTGGGAGAGGAGCCCTGACCCCGGAGGGTCACGGTGATCCCGGCTGCCCGAGCCCCCAGCTTGGCCAGGACCCCACAGTCCCCAGCCCTGGTGCCGCAGCTCGACCCCGTCGCAGCCCCATCCGCCCCGCACTCCCAACATCCAGGGCCCTTCCCAAGGGCTGGGACAGCGTCACTGTTCCCTACACGCTCCTGCTGCATCTCCGCCCTCCTCTCCAACTGCAATTTTGGGAGCAGCTCCTGCTCCTTCTGTCCCTTCCCTGGCTGCCGGCGCTGCAGCCGCGCGGTCCCAGCGCAGTTGGGCAGATCCCGATCAGGAGGGGAGCCTATTTCCAGCAAAATGGAATTGATCCACCTGCAGCCTGCTCCGGGCGGCCGCGGGGACCACGCAGACCTGACTGATCAGGGAGCTTCGTCCTCGGGCTGTGGAGGGAACTCGGCTCAGAGGGAGCATCAGGAGAGGCTGGGATGGTGTTCCCAAGGGACCAGGATGTCCCTGGCCCCGAGGGTGCCCCACGGGTGGGGCAGAGCCGGCTGCTGCCCTGCCCGGCACGAGAAAGATCCACATCCAATTAATTGGATCCCAGTTTACTGCAAACACAGCGAAGGCAGGTGACATTTACCTAGCAGAGTAATTGATATCCGAGTAATTTGTTGGAGTAACCTCATTACATGCCAGCTGGTTTTCCACTCCCTCCCAATCCCACTCATTACAAACAAGGTTTGTGTGTTAATCAGAGCACTTTAATCACCGTGCTGCCCACCATCCCTCCAGCAAGTTCCAAAGCCACCAGATTTATCCCAGACCCTAAACACTCTCCCAGGATCACTGGGTGTGTTATTCGCAGGCAGCGCTGCTCCTAGGGAAGACACTGGACATTTCTCACAGTGATGGCACAGGAGCAGAGCCGGCTCCTCCCTTCCTGCTCCTTCCCGCAGGCTCTCCCTGCATCCCTGGCCTGGTGGATCACCTCCTCCTCCTCCCCAGGGCAGTCAGGAGCTCTTCCCTCACCAGAGAAACGGCTCCAGCCACAACAGGAGCCGGGAGCTGCCGGTGGCCCCAGCAGAGCCTCCCATGCCCCGGCTCAGGGCTCTCCCGAGTGCTCCGTGAGCACAACACCACAAGCAAATCCGTGGATCCGTGCTGGAGCTCCTGAGCAGCAGCGGCGGGGAGTGACCAGCTGGGCTTTGCAGGCAGAGGCACAGCGTGCCAAGCAGCCAGGCCAAGAAAAGCAGGAAAAAGCGTGTTCCTAAGGAAACATCCTGCATCGAGCCCCCGAGGTGGGAACTAACCCAGGAATTCATCGCGGGCTGGTTTCATAGCCTTGCTTTGTGTTTTTAAAGCTGGTCGGGCTGCCAGGATGGGGACAAGGCACTCCCAGCGTGTCCCCATGGAAGGAACCAGCTCATGTGGGACCCCACAGAGCACCCGTGGCTGGGGCCGGGGGCTGCAGCCCCCCCTCGTCACCTCGGCTGGCCCTGCTCAGCAGCAATGGCTCCTTGGCCACCAAAACTCCACCCAGTAGCCCAAGAGCAGAAGGGGGCACCTTCCATGTCCCCCCTCGGGGGCACACAGCCCCAGCCCCCTCAACAGGACAGATCTGTTGCCCCACGGCTTTGCTGCCTTGCTTTGGGCCGAGCCCTGCACAAGCTGCTCCATCACCCCACTGACACAGCTCATAATCATTTCATTTGCTATTAATTTGCTTGTCAAGCAAAATTCCACTCATTTGCTTTTAATTAATGGGGCCTTAAAATAAAGCTGGGGGGCTGGCGGGGCTGTGGTTAGAGGATCAGGGAGGATCGACTGACACCAACAACAGGAAGAGCACTTGGGGTAGAGAACTATTTATAGGACAAAAGGAAGGGAAAAATAGGAAAAAAAAAAAGAACAAAAAAACCTGCAAGGAGCCATGATGTTCCCCAGCTCCCTCTGCTCAGTCGGGCTCTGTCCAGGAGGCCTCAGCTGCCACAGCAGGGACCAACACTGACAGTGCCCATTGGAGCCAGAGCTGGGGCCCAGGGCTGCAGAATGCCCCGAGAGCCAAGGGACACAGCTGCCCCAGCAGCCCCACAGAGGCCAAATGCTCCAGGAATGTGGGAAGGGAGAGGGGCCTTGGCTGCCTGGGCCAGAGCTCCACATCCACTGGGAGCACCCAGAGCGTGGCTCTGACCTGCAGCTGGACCTGGTTTGGGGAATCAGCCCCTCCTGAACCCACCCAACCAAGCCAAAGGGAAGAGGAATGAGAACTGCAGGTAGCAAGGGGGAAATCCCAACAAAACACTTCCCCCATCCTCGGCAGGAGTGTCCCAAAATACAAACCCTGAGTCGGCAGAGCTCGAACTGCACAGGCAGCACCCACACTGCCACAAGCTCCAGACACGGAGGTGGGAACTCATCCCACCCAGCTTCAGACACCTGTGAGGGAGCTGCTCACCCAGGCTGCCTCAAAGCTCAGAGAACAAACAGATTTGCATCCTAAAGCATCTCCTCTCTTCTCCAGGGAGCCCAGACAAACACGGCAGGTGCAGGGATCCTCCTTCCTGATCTCCAGGAGTGCACATGGAACAGGGGGAGCAGATCCAGAGAATCTGCAGCAGACCCGTCCAGCACCTGGGAGTCAGGAAACCCAATCCCAAACCAATTCTGCCCCTGTCTGTCACCCAGGAGCTATCACTGGGCAGTGACATCCCTGCTCCAGCCCCACAGCAGCACTGGGGGGTGACCAAGCCCTGAGACACCTCCAGAGACTCCCAAACAGTCACAGACGGAAACGGCGAAGAGAAAACCTCCCTAGTGACAACAAGAGGATTTACAACCAGTCAGCAGTAAACCTTTTCCTCTGATTCCCAACAACTTAACCCAGAAAAGCCAATTTCCAGCAAGCAGAGAGTTAAAAAAGACATGCCATGTATGAGTTTACTTCGAAGAACACTCAGGCTCCAGTCTTTAAAATTCTGTTAAGAGGTTTGAAGCATTACAAAGCGATTTTCCCTTCCCAGGGTTATAAACCAATTAGATAAAGACCAAGTTAATCCCTTATTGTGTCCAAAGAGCCACAAGCAGATACCAAACACGGAGATTAGTCCCTTCCTTTAAGCACCCCGGGTTTGGGCAGCTGGGAGAGCATCCCACAGCACAGACAAACCCCAAACCCAGGAGCCCAGAGCCCCCAGGGCTGCACGGGGGCTGCCAGGATGCTGCAGCACCATCCTCCTGCTAAACCCTCACCAGGTGACTTAATGCAGAGTCACCCGAGTTTACCTGTACCGGGAACGAGAGGAGTTCAGAGCCTCCCTCAGAGGGAAGCCGGGGCACTGATGCAGAGCCACGTGCTTGGACTGTTTTTTATGCTGTTTTTTTTTAAACATGATCTTTGCTCACCCCCAGGCAGAGGCAGCTGGGGGGGGGGCCCAGGCCAGCCGGGGACAGCAGTGTCCCCCCCCGGATCCCTCACAGGCTGAGCACACGGACCCTACACAGATCAATACCCCCAGATCCCAGCGGGAAGAGGCAACACCCAGCAACAGAGCCTGAACAGCCTCACCTTGGTGTCGAGGACCTGGGCTCAATTCCTTGAGCTTCCACCCAAATCACAGCTTTGGCAGCAGAGCCTCCCCTGACCAGCCCACCCCAGATCTCTCAGTGCCAAATACCAACACAGAAAAATCACCAACAGATCAGGGATTAAAATCACAGACATTAAAGATTAAACATGAGATTAAACCCAGACAGGAGGAGCCACAGTCCCACACGTTGAGCCGTTCCCTGCTCTGCCAGGGCCCTCCTGGAGGAGCATCCCACAGAGCCACGAGGGGCTTCATTCAGCTCACCTGGGGTCAGGCTGCAGCGGGAGTGCTGTCGCCTGGAATTTGGGAGCCAGGGATGACCCTGTGGCCCCCCAGCACAGGCCAAAGCACCCAGAACACCCGGATGGATTCCTCTGGTGTTGTGTCCATGGGGTCTAGGAAGGAGCTGCCCCCTGCCTACCCCGTGTCCCTCGTGCCTGAATGTGACAGGCTTTAGGGGACTGGCCCCATGGTCAGTGAGGGCTGCGCTGCGTGGGGCTGGAATGAGGAACGGATGAGCTGATCCCTGCTGGGCCTCTGCCCCCACTCTGCTCCCTCGGGCTGGGGACACGGCCATGGCAGAGGAAGTTCTGTGTCTGTGGAGGGAGGGGACACGGCTGTCCCTGTGTCCCCTCTGCTGGGCTGGGCTGTCCCCCACGGTGTCTCCCTCAAAGCCAGCACCAGACACAACCCCATGGTCCCTCCGGCCCTGGCCTGGCAGCAGCCCCGGCCCCCCCACGCCCCCAGGATCAAAGGAGCAGCTTCCACTGCCATGGTTTTCCCTTGCCAGTGTCTGTCCACCCCCGTACAAACCCTGGTGTGAAACAGCTCTGAGGCTCCCTGGGAGAGGAGGCTCCTGCGTGGGGCCCAAGAGCTGCTGCAGCTCCGGCTTTTAAAACGCATCAGCGAAGATTTCTTTGGGAATTGCGCTGTCAGTGCCTGCCCCCCTCCCCACCACTGCCAGGACCAGCCCCAAAGCTGCCCAGATGGGCCCTGGGGGAGCGGGGTTTGTGGCTTCCTCCCTTTTCCCACCCGGCGTTCAGGAGGGACCAGCCCAGATCCCCACACAGCAGAGGCAGAACGGGCTGGGTTTTGTCCTCCTCACCCAGAGCAGCTCCGAGACAGAGAAAAGAACAACAGAAGTTGTACAACGAATTTATGCAAAACTGAGGTTAAAACAGCCCACAGGAGCCTGACTGAGCCCCCCTCCCCAATCCCAGGAAAGCATCCTTGCTCCTCTTAGGGAACTTCTGGGATCTTGCACACCAAGAACTCCCAGAGCACGTTCTGCTCCTGCTGCTCTTTGGGAGCAGCCAGGAACCACCTGCCAAACTCAGTCAGGACATCTTGGGAGGAGAAGCTTTGGCCCTGCAGGCTGGATGAGGGTCGAGGATGGTTTGGGCACAGAAGCTCTGGGCTCTGCTCGTCAGGCCGAGCTGGGGCTGGGCCAAAAGCCCATCCTGGATCTGGGCACCTGAAGGGGTCTGTCAGGAGTGATTTCCCTCCCTCCCCATCCTCCTGGGTGGGAGATGATTTCTCCCATCCTCTCCCCTGAGACAATCCTTCCTTCAGGAAGAGCTGGGCAGCAGCATTGTTCCACCTGGAGCTGGAATTGGGCTTCTGCTCCCCAGAGATGTGAAGAGGCAATGGGAGAGCCCAGGCTGCAGGGACCGGGGGAAGCTGTTCCAAAAACGGCAGGAAGGGAGGTGTCTGTGCCACAGGGCTGTGCTGGGAGCCACAGCCTGGCTCTGGAGTTGAAATGCCCCAACATCTCTTTGTAAATCAAGCCCTGCAGCTGCCCAAGGACTCCAGCGAGGTGTTGCAAACTTACACGTGAGCCTTTCCTCACACAAAGATTTAAACAATACTGAAAACAAACCCTGAGAAATCCACTGCAAGGATTGTTCCTGAGCAGTGGCTGGTGCTGTCCTGAGGGACACAGCTGGCACAGCTGTCCCTCAGGGTGGCACTGGGCTCCTGCACCCAGCAGGACTCAGCCTTGGTGCAGGAGAGGATCCAGTGGAGCTCTGCAGTTTCTTCTGGCACCAGACTAATCCTCCAATTCAGCCTCCTTTTTGCTGCTGGAAACAATGAGAAAGGGTCACAGACGTAAAAAAACCACAAACCAACAAGCACAAACAACCGGCACTTGGTGGCCAAGTAGCTCAGACACAGAGGGTGCGAGAGACACGGTCCCAACTGGAATGTGTGGGTGCACTCCCCTCCAAAGCAGGCAGGCAGGGCCTAGAGATGAACTCCAGCACACACTGGGGACACCTGGCCATGCTGAGAAGTGCCACCACAGCAGCAGAGAGAGCCCCTGGTCCTGCCCCTGGGTGCACAACTCAAGGAACAGAGGAGCTGATCACGGTCCAACACCATCCACGTGTCCTAAGGAATCCACCCATAGGAGCTGCCTCAGCCACTGTTAATCCCCCACTGGCAGCACTGGCCCCCATGCCCAGCTCTGGTCCCTCAGCGCCCTGACACCTCTGGCTCAGCCCCGAGCAGCTCCTGGGGCAGGGCTCCCTGGTGTCTGTCCAGCCTGCTCCTGGGGCTGAGGGAGCCCAGCACTCCTGTGAACTCCACTGGAGAGGCAGCGTAGCCACAGCTCCAGGAGCTCCTGCACCTCAGGGACCTGCCATGGATTTGCCCCTGAACCCAGTGAGGGACCTGCCATGGATTTGCCTCTGAACTGACACCCAGTGGCCCACATTATGTAAGAGTGGGGGACTCTGACCCTCCCCGAGACCTGGGTGCCAAAACCAGCTCCCTGCAGGTATTTCTGTTCACCCTCGGGTCACACCTGTGGGTGTTAGGGCTTTGCTCATGACTTGTGCTGAAAAAAGACCAAATCCCCTCCGCCCTTGCCCAGCTCAGGACACGGCGTTGTCGGAAGCAACGTGTGAGGCAGCGTGGCCCCACGGACCAGAAATCACCTGGAGGCAGCACATGTCCTGATCTGCTCACTGAGCTCACCTTGTTACCCTGCCTGGACCTTTAATGCCATTACTGCAGCTCATTCCACGAGCAGATCCCCTTTTGCCCACACACCCACCTCTCCGGGCCGGCAGGGCGAGCCTCCAGCACCTCCAGCGGAGCAAAGGGCTGCTTCCGAAGGTACTCCCTCGACCTAATGTCAGCCTGGAATCCAGGAAGAAAACGAGTGAGAATGGGCTGATCAGCCTGGCTGGTGCCTCCTGCTATCCCAGCGTGTCCCACCCACCCTGCTGTCAGCACATCCCCCCAGGAACACGGGATGGCTCAGCGCTACACAAGGCAGGACAGCCTGGGGCAAGGAGAGCACCAACGACAGCCCAGGAGCTGTTAGAGAGAGCTGCTGGGCATCTTCTGGGTGTTCTTGCCCCACCTCTGAGGTGTTTGCTCAGCTCTCCAGTGCTGCACCACCCCAGCAGACCCTTGCTGCCATCACAAGCACGTCCTGGGCTCTTGGACAACTCTGAGGACTGGCAGTTGATTTTTGCAGTCCTTCAAAGTTTTTTTCTCTTTTAGAAACTCCTTTCCCAAACACACTGCTGTGACATTTCCGAGCAGCTGCTGTGCCCACCTCAAAGGCAGAGTGTCCCTCCCCGCTTACAAAGCGGGATGTGACCTTCCCAGCTGGAGAAGCTTCACAGCGTCTGGTGACGACGCTCAGAAAGTGGGTTAACACCTCCCTGGGGAGTGTCCTTGAAGCATTTGCTGCTCTCCCCACTGCGCTGCTCCCGAGGAGCCTCTCCTGCAGCCCCGGCAGCCCCCAGGCCCCGAGCCCTCGGCAGAGGCTGTGCCTGCTGCTGGAACCTGCTCCACAACTGCAGAGCCTCCTGCCAGCTGAGAAGGAGAGAGTTGCATAAGGGCTGGTTTGTTTGGGAGATTTTTTTCCCTTCTCTCTATAATTGGACAGTTTCATAACTGAACTGACAAATAACTTTGATCACTCTTCAGGATAAGCGATTACGTGATGGATTTTATAACCAGGGAAGGAGGCTGCTCGATAGTCCCCGCGGGGAGACCAGGGAGCAGGAGGCACAGCTACCAACGATTTATCTAGGGAAGAAAAACCCCAACCACATTCTGCTGAGAACACCAGCTCATGCTTGATGAGGTGGCAGTTCCCAGGCAGGGCTCACTCCTAGCACAGCGCTGGAGTCAGCTTAACGTGGTGATTAACCACGGGCTAATCAATAAGATGGATCACTGTCCTGCAATAATCCTCACAGATTTGGGCTATTTTCAGAGGGGATGAGTGCTGGCTGTGGAACTGTTGCATTGCCCGTTTTCTGAGGGGCCAGGGCGGTCCCTGTGCACTGCAAGCTTGGAGGGGGGCACCCAGAGGGAGCTGCAGTCTCTGCACACCAGACACTGCCGGCCAGTCCCAGAGGGGAGGCTGATGCCTTGTCTCGTTCTCCTGAGGGCAGGTGCTCAGTGTTCCACAGAAAGTGACCTGCAGGCCTCCTTCTGTCCTCCCTGGTGGCTGGAGCAACCCAGACTGTCCCAGCAGGCCCTTCCCCAGCCAGCCCAAACTTGCTGGGCACAGAGCCAGCGGGAGCTGAAGGAATCACCAAGCGAGCAGGAGGGTGGTGAGCAGCCAGGCAGGAACCCGACCCAGCGAGAGCAGAGCAGGCTCTCAGTGCAATCCCTGTCAGCTGGACACTGGCACCAGCTTCTGCTTCCCTGCTGTGCACAGGGATCCTGGGAATGGGCAGGCCTGGAGCCTGGGCAAGCGCCACGGAGGGGGTCTGACCTCTACCAGCAGGAGGCAAGGGCAGCGCTCTCAGCAGGGCTTGGGATTGTTCCAGGGCCACTCAGGGTGAGTGCGGTGCTGATTGTTCTGGGGTGGCAGCTCCTGCCTCCCTCAGCTCCTGCCTGGGAGCTCCGAAGGACCAGCTCTGCGCAGGAGCTCACAAGTGAGCACAGCTCTCCTGGATGGGCCTGGCACGTGGAACAAGGACTGAGTGGGATGTAAATGCTGATTGCAGGTGACAAGGGAAGTTCATCCCTCTGCTTCCTCCGAGAGATCACCTCTCTCATCCACACCACAGCCAATTCCTTGGCAGCACAACCACACTGTGGGCTGAATGCAAATCAAACCATTCCTGATCCTGCCTGGAGAGTGCTGCATTCCCAGGAAGCACCCAGCCCCTAAAGCAGGAGGTCCGAGCTCCCGCAGCAGCTGCACTGCACCTGCTGCCCTCACACAAACCACGGCCTCAGCAGCTGTGGGCAGCTGAGCCCTCACAGAGCATTTTATTTCCAGGGCACTCAGAACTTCCAAACCAGGACCTGATGATCCACAGGTCCTTCCTGACGCTGGGAAATCCATAGGCACTTCACCCATCAGGTCTGCAAGCGTATTCTGGGGACATACCATGGCAAAAGGGCCAAGGCAGCCACCCAGGGCAGAATTCTCCACAGCCTCCTACTTCCTAATTCCAGCTCCAGGTGCTCAAGAGCTGAGGCTTCCAGCTCTGCCTGTGCCAAGATCTGTATGTGGCAGTCACCACACCGAGGAAGTGGAGCAGGGACAAGTGCCATGAAAAGGTTTAAGTGTCCTCATCTCCTGCCATCCCTCCAGAGTAAACACACGCCCCTGTTGGACTTTTCATCTCTCTGTAAGAAAAGTGGTAATAATTCATTCCATCACTCTAAGGAAAAGGTCACAGAGAACTGGAAGAGTCTCCGAACATGAGCAAATCCTGGAGATGGCTGGAAGTGAAATGACGGTGATGAAAAGCTCCAAGACACCTTTTTGTTTCCAAAGGGAATGCTTTTCCCTTGCCTTTGAACACACCGAGCTGCAGAGCTGGCTCGGAGCTCTGCAGAGGCATCTGTCCCTGGCTGGAGCACATTACATAAGGAACTCCACCAGCCTCCTCCGGTCTGGCAGGTGCTGGGGCTGAGACTGGAAACTCCAGCTCTGCTATGGACACCCCAAGGCTTGTTTTGCTCTGGGGAGTAAGATTTTGGGGTGGTTTGTAGGTAGAGCCTCAGTTCCAGGGAACACTGCAGCTCTGGTGCAGAGCCCAGCAGGATCACCCAGCGCTGCCCTGGGGGCTGCTCAGGTGGGCACACCCCTGACTCCACCAGCCCCGAATGGCACTGATGCCAGTGGGCTGTCCCAGGGCAGTGTTAGGGACAGGGACACACAGGCAGGCCCTGGGCTCACTCCTGGCTCTGGGCTGAGGAGCCACCACCAGCAGAGTGACCCCAGGCAGAAGGGAAGCACTTGACAGGCCAGAAATCCTGGAGCCTTTGAGCTTCTCCAGAGCCTTTCCCCAAGTTCTGCTGCGATTTTATCAGCCAAGGCTGAGGCTCGGCAGCAGCTGCAGCGCGGTGACAGTGATGCAGTGCTGTCACCTGCTGGCTGGTGGCTCCATGAGGAGTGCGGCAGCGGGAAAAGCCCAGAGGAGCAGCACTGCGGGCTGTGCTGGGCTCCAAGTGCCCAGGAAAACTGCATTGCCAGCTCCTGGGGATCAACACCAGCACCACAGGAGCTGCCTGCAGAGAGGAAGCAGGAAATCAGTCAGGCTGGGTCTGCAGTCAGGGCTGGGAAGGCTGCCGGGCACTGCGTCAGGAGAACAGCCATGGAAGGATCAGTGAACTCCCACGGAAACGCCACCGTGGGCTGGGGGAACAGCCCAGCAGGAGGGTGTCAGCAGCAGAAGAGGAGCAGAGCGAGGCTCTGGACACCCCACGGGCCTGGCAAACACTGCCTGCCCCCAGCAGCCGGTGCCGTACCTGCCGGATGGGCTCCGGGATGCGGAAGCGGCAGCAGGCCCTGACGAGGCGCACGGCCGTGTCCAGGCTCACCCGGTGGCCCACGGAGACGTAGAGGGGCTTGGAGCTGTTGTTGTAGCTCCGCAGCACCTGGGCAGTCAGACAGGAGAGATCAGGCACTGAAGAGGCTCATTTGAATGCACACTGAGGGGCAGGTGAATTAGGAGCCAGGCAGAGGCCTCAGGTGGGGTGGGGGCTCTGTGTCTGCAGCTCCCAGCCTTCCTAAACATCATCTTCACCCCAGCGTCTCCTCCAGGGACTGTATGTCCCTTGTGGCCCTTCCCCAGACGCCTTGGGCTGCTCTGGGATGCAGGGAGATGTGCCAGTACAGGCTGACAGCACACACAGGAAGTGTCTTACAGCTGCCTGTTCCCGCTCTGCTCTGAGTCAGACGCTCCCAGACTGATCCCGGGAAGCTGCCAGGGAACTGGCACCTCCCTCAGACTGTGGCTCACAATCCAGGCTGCTGGAGCACCTCAGGTGCCACAGCCACGGACATGAATGTTCCCAACACCTGAGCTGCCAACTCCCTCCAAGCACCTGAGCTCTCAGGAAGGGGCCAGCAGTGTCACTGTCACCTGTTCACACCTGATCCTCCCTGGGATCCCTGAGACAGCCCCACTAAGGAGTGACAAGTGGCCAAGTGACAGCTTACCATGCCCAGGACTTTCCCTGAAGTGCCTGTCAGTGGGAATGACTCTCCTGACCTCTGCAGGGAACGAACCTAGGGATGAACACAGACAGGGTCAGGTCATTAGGACATAATTGCATGTGGCTGTCCGAATTCCCTTGGGATATTAAAAACCAGAAATAAATCCCAGCCCGGCCTAACCTGCTCCCTGTGCAGCTCATCCCTGACCAAGCCATCCACCTGCAGGAGGTTCTTGGCCACTCCAATGCACGGCAGATCCGTCAGGACTCCGAGGTGACAGGCTGTGCCAAACCCTGCCAACAACGAGCCACTGTGACTGCAGGACACCAGGGAACAGGAATCCCAGGAGCAGCACAGGGAGCAGGAGAGCAGGGCTCTCCAGGAACAGCCTACCTCTGGGATGGAGCAGGCCATTCCCATCTACCAGAAGCACCTGAAAAAGCCAAAGCAGAAATGTCATTTCCTGGGCACTGACGGCACTCCAAGGAGCAACCAGGGATGCTGGCTTTGGGGGAAATCTCTCTTGGTTCTTCAATTTTCCCTGTAAGGCTCTTTCTGCCTTTGCCTGACCCTGAACCAGCAGCAGGGTGGGACTGGTAGTGCCCTGCACACACCAGGGGCTCCTGCTGCCATGAGAGGCCTGGCTGCTCTTGGCTCCACATCCCTGCTCCCGAAGGAAAGGGGATGGATGCTCCAACACAGCTCTGAGCCCACCCCTCCCGCCCCACCAGCTCAGGCTCCGGAGGGAGAACACCTTTCACAGGATTCTGCACCCAGGACACCCCAAATTGGGACAAGGAAAACACAGCACACCTGAGGCTGGAGCTGGGGCTCCTCCTGCTGAAGTCTCTGCACAGCTTCCACCAGGACAGGGACCTCTCGGAAGGCCAAGAATCCAGCCACGTACGGGGCATTGACAGCCACCATGTGGCAATCCTGGTACAGCACCTGGAGCAGGCACAGACACGACCTCGGGATGCTGCCAGAGAGTCCCTGGGTGTTCCAGAGGCTCCTGCTCTGGTTCATGTCCCCTCTGCTCATCCCTTTTAAACCCAGGGACAAGGTTCCCAAAGGCAGCACAAAAAAATGATTCCTGCCTTGCCCTGCAGATCGCAGCAGGACTTGCGATTCAGTTCATTAAAATCCCAGCAGACAGCATCAAACTTTATTTCTCTGCTTGTTAGAGTTTTCACAGCTAATTTTAAAATTTTTATGTCACTTTGAAAGCTGGGAAAGAGACCAAAAATCTTCATTAGTTCATGTAAAATGACTGTGCGATGTGAGATCCATGGTGGGTTTGGAAAAGCTTTTCTATGTCACATCCCATGTTCTCAGCTGATTTTCAGCAAGAACTCACACACGAGACTGCACTGGAGCACTACAAACACCTCTCTCTGCCCACGGGCACCAGCTCCCCTGAACACACACTGCAGCTCTGGGCCCTGGGTGAGTTCCCAGCCATCCTACAGAACTCCTGCAACTGGGAGCTGTGTGTATCGCACCTTCCCCGACTTATGTCTAAACCCTTACACTTTTTTTTCCTGTTTATCTTTCTTGGGAACACACAATTGGAGGATCTGCTGAACATACACGGAATCACAGACTCGTGGCATGGTTTGAAGGGACTATAAAGCCCACCCACGTCCCCGCCCCTGCCATGGGCAGAGAACACCTTCCCCTATCCCAGGCTGCTCCAAGCCCTGTCGAACCTGGCTTTGGACACTGCCAGGGGATGGGGCAGCCACAGCTTCTCTGGGAAACTTGTGCCAGGGCCTCCCCACCCTCACATGGAAAGATGGGCTATGGGGAAGAAATCCAAGGCTGCTTTATAACGCCGTGGAGTCCCGGCACGCCCGCACACAGCCCCGGGGCGGCTGTTCCCCGCGGTACCTCGAGAGCCGGGTAGCTCAGGACAACCAGGGAGGCGCAGGCACGGCTGTCGTCACCTTTGATGTAGGATAAATCCACACCTCCCACTCTCTCCAGCCCGCTAAAATGGGGATCTTTCTGCCACTCCTCGGTGTCCTGCTCCACCACGCTGGCCTTCAGCCGGGCCTGCTCCCTGCGAGAGCCCCAGCGCCGCGGTGAGGGCGGGGTCCCCTCCCTCCCCGGGAGCCGCTTCCCCGAGCCCCCGTCCCGCCCGCTCCCCGGGGAGCCCCCAGCCCCCAGCCCGGGATGTCCGCACGGCCCCGCCCCGCCCGAGCCTC